>VTPC01059516.1:0-10764 GCA_011009095.1 Ignelater luminosus | reverse complement strand
CAGGATCCTTTTCCTTTATTTTCTGACAATATTTAATTAGAAAAAAAGACTTTCGGCATATTTTATCTTAAATTATGACAACCACGGCAACATATTTAATAGAAATTAAAAAAATGTGCAAACTTATCATACATTTCTTTTGAATAGGATATAAGACAGGTCTCTTGACGAATGTAAATTTATAAATAGCACTTGTGGAAAGTAATAACAGAACATTAAAAACTACAGATGTGTTACTGTTGCTTGTGAATAGTCTGTCTCCTAATTTATCCTGTGTTAGTCTTTTGAATAAATAATATCGCAATTCGTTATTTTAATGAATGAATTAATTAGATACCTATGCAAAATCTAATTTAACATTAATCAAGCAAAAAATATCTTAATTAATATAAAGTTATATTTTTATATTTGCTTAATTGTTTTATTTGAAAACTGACCTGCGACATTATTTATGCAAAAAGCTGTACAAGGCAATATGACTAGAATAATACTCTACCATTTCGTTGTAACTATATTTTAGTTCAGGCAAAGTTTTAGTTCAAACGATGTGATACCTCCTTTATTCTTTCTAACTTCTAATATCTTTACAACAGCGTCCTATAATTTTGATGACGAATTCTAGAAATATTATACATACAGAACGCCTAGGAATTTACAAAATAGGTAATTGCTATAGTAAGACGATAACAGTAATCTAATTCTGTTTCAGCAACGACGATGGGGACACATTCAATTATACCGCATCACATTCTAGAGTTTTGTTTGTACAAGTACTTGATTCTAAATGTAAACATTTGGGAAATATTATTTGTTGAAATCAATACCCTAAGCAATGTATTATGTGAAGAAATGATAGATAAAGAGATTATGTGTTACTTTTTACCAGGGATATTTTAATTCATCCATTATTATTTTTTGATATACGACATCGTGGATATGTTTGGTTCTTTACAGCCCACCACTTCTGACTTTGCATAGGTATTCCAATTTTTCGTATATTTTTGATATTTTCTCAAATCAAATCACCTATTTGGTACCATCTTTTCAATATAATTGCTAGATACTATGAATTGAATGCCGTCTGCATGTGTACTTTTATCTTGCACATGTTCTCGCATGTAAATAACGTAGATAGCTACTCTACTTGACTTGCATACAAGTTTTTCTTGCACAAATATTGATCAAACACTTGCAAAGCGTTGAAATAAGCAACGAAAATAAGATGGAAGTGCTTACTGTCTCTGTTGTTCTTATATAGAATTATTATTATTACTGTCCTTGTTTAACCACAAAACTTACTCAAATTTCGTAAGATTTTGGGCAACCGGTATAGGTATAAATTAGCTCAAAATTTGAAAAAGTACCCTGCATTTTGAGTAATTCTTTTTACAGTCGCAGGTAGTAAATTCACTTCATTAATAATTGAACCTCCAGTACATTTTATTAACACTTTTTTAGAAATAACACAAAATCTTTGATAAACCTACCAGACTGCCATGTAGCATATTTTCTCGCCCAAAAAAGTCAGCACCTACGAAGAGCTGCCATTAAAGGTGGATGCTTAACAGATCTTCTTGTTTTTAGTTTTACTCTGTAATCTCTTCCTGGCGGTTTGTGTTGATATATCAATATTAACTTCAGCAAATAAGCGATTTCGTAATTGAGTAACGGTAAGAAATTCTCTTGGAGAAATTCTTACCAAGCAAGATTTAAAAAACTTCCCTGCTTTGCTATTTTGTTAACCAAGTTTCACTTTAATTTATTGACCTATACTTTATTTAGAAATGCACCGTCGATTTTTCACTTTTACAGCGCAAACCAAACTGATCAGACTTGTTGAAAACTGAACGAGTTGCACTTCCACAGAATCAACAAGTAACTGGAAGATTCCATTGGACTTGAATCTCGGACTAGCTGCACTAAGCTTTCGCAAGCTGTTCAAAAAATTCATTTCAACTATTATCTATTCATATAAAAGACGGGGTAATGGAATGTGTTACTCAGAGTTGTACGTTCTGCTTTGACATGAATATATCGCAGGGCCGGGCCGGCGCTAAAGTATTTGGTGACTTTGTATGGTAAACGGAGTTGTACGTAGTGCGTTTAATGTCAGTTTCAGTAATATTATTGGTCATGGCGCAGCGCCTAGTCACCGCGAAGCCGATACCTACGACAAGTTGTCTCATTTGCACGTTATTGCCTGTCCTGGATATACACAGAAGCTTTTAAATTCTTAAGAATTTATTAACGAAAAATTGCAATAGCACATTGAGAAATATAATGAAAATAAATAAAGCACCAGTATTGATAAACTTGCTATATTGGTAAGTCAAATGACACTACTCCTATCCGGTATACCTTTTCGTAAATATTTACAACAGCCGCTTACTCATAAAATATGTTCTGGTATTGCCACTATGTTCACTCTAGCAGCTGATTCATGCTAACTGCTAGTGCTTCTAAACCTAGTCAGTTAAAATCTATATATGGCTCCGGAAGACCTCTTTTAAAGATATCTGCAACCTCTTGGTGATGATATGACAAGATGATTAAAATATAGGTGAGTAATAAAAATTCACCTTTTGCAATGAACAATTCGATACCACCAAAAACAAAAAAATGCCAAAATGTATGGGTGCACCGTTTAGCAATTTTAAGCAAGAAGCATATACCGTTGAAAGATAAAGTTTGTGCAAGGGTAAAAATATAGAAACTGAAAGAAGACTCTGTTTTTCATTGAAGCCATTGGCAATTATACACTTATGCAGCCTCTGTTGATACGATAGTAGAGCTATTCTATTTTCCAAGGTGGATTCCAAATCGCTAGAAACACCCAGAAATTCAGCTAAACTTGCCAGACAACTGCTTTTTTCTGGCCAGCTGTTTTAAGTGCTTTCGGAATTTTAAACCCTTTCAAAAAGTTGCTAGGAAATCGAGGTCTGTTTTGGGAGGGGATTCCCATGGAACAAATAGCGATATCCTAGATTTTTCCTAACAAAAGCTGTCCTAGTTAGGTGCAAAAGGAATCTGGTAATTCTATATTGGGCAGAGTATATTCTGACGGTTTTCCATTGCCTACCAACAAAAACCTTTCATGGAAATTTGGTATAAGTTTCGGTTCTGAATTGAACTAGGCCTGCTCAATCGGTAACCTGTACGTTAAGACTAACTAAACAACTGTCAAAGATAACTTTATGTTTAAATGGATATGTTGCCCTTTCTTGTTGAACAAAACAACAAATATAGCAGTTATGATCAGGTAATAGATTGATAGTGATTTTCCGAGATCTTGTTTTCTTAAGTTCTTTTGTACATAACTTTCAAGTATTTCATTTTGACCACTATACTGATTTCAATACAGTAATAGTAAAGAAAAGGAGAAAGCGAAAAGCTTGATTCAAGCTTTCTGCAATAGATATTGCCTGTTTATTTTCAAAGGGAATGTCTTTTATCAGAATACGTGATGCCTTAAGTTACGATGACGAAAAGTGACGCCAGCACTCCTATATGATAATCCTGAAGGCCAAAATCAAACGCCATCGTCTTAGTCTTTCAGATTTTAGAGAATTACTCAAATGCTATATTTAATACAAACTCCTTTTTGGCCAGATTGGTTAGTTTTACAAAAGCTGCTAGATATCTGCCGTGGAGACATTGTAGATAAAAGAAATAACATGTGCAATGGCAAGTGTCACAGATTTGCATGCCAAATCAAACAAGATACAGTAGGCTCAAAGCGTCAGGATAGTAGCACGACTTTATAGAAGACTTGAAAGAAACTACCTGATGTTATCCCTTATTTCAATAGAAGAGGAGAATATGAGTAAACTCTAATATAATTTTCCAAATAGAAAAAGAGTTTTATGACTCTGCTCAATCACCGAAATTAACATGTGTTGTTAAAATGTCTTGATATGCGTCCAATAACCTACCATACATTTAGATTCGCAGATGTAATCCATTCCTCCATGTTATTTATTTACGACTTACACTTTCCCTTTGGATAAATTGTCTTTGTTAAGTCAAGTAATGCCATAAACATGTTCCTTGATTTGGACAGTTATACAAGAAATACTCCCGCCGGTACTGGAAGCCTACCTAGTGCACTGCCCTTCACGATAAGGATTGTTTGTTTTTGTTTTTAAAAGTGAATCTTGAAATGTTGGACTATCAACACCAATAAATGGACAAAAAATGAAAGCTACATAAATTGGTATTATAGTACAGAAACACAAAAAGAATTAATTTTCGTCTATCTGACAGATATCTTTTTTTACAACAAACTTTTACATTTATTTTATTTCTTCAACGCTCTTCGAAATTTGTTAGAAATTCATAAAAATGATAGGCTGGACCTTTCATTATTAAAACATAAATTTGCTTTCAATCTGCGTCAACAAAAAATATATATATTACTATCGAAAGGGTTAAAGTGGAATAATTTGCTCATTACTATCAATCACTATTAAAATAATCATCATCTTTCATTCATTCATTATCATTATCCTCTTCTACCGCTAGGTGTCAAGGAGGAGGAGTTTAATTGCTTATTCGTAACTCAAGACGTCATCTACTGCACTTATATTATTACTTGTAAGGGTAATCCGAATTCATTGCAAATGCAAAGTACAGCCCTGCACTGAGCGAAGTTTTCAGGCTTGGCTCGACTGGGGACAAACTTGACGCGGTCCGCAAAGAGCCCGGTAACTTCTTGATTAGCCCGTCAGACTCGTACGGCCCGAGAGATCTTACAGGCCCAAACGGTCCGACAGACCTGATAAATCCAAACGGCCTGATAGACCGGAAAGGCCCGAAAGACCGAGACATCCAAAAGGTCCAACATGCCCAAACGGTCCGACAGGCTCAAGGGATCCAAATAGCCTGATAGACTTGAAGTCCCAAAGGGCCAAGACGTCCAAAAAGTTCAACGGGCTCCAACGGCCTGACAGATCCGACCGAGAAATCCAAAAGGTCCAACAGGCCCAAACGGTCCGACAGGCTCAAGGGATACAAATGGCCTGATAGACTTGAAAGTCTCAAAGGGCCAAGATGTCCAAAAGGTTCAACGGGCTCCAACGGCCCGACAGATCCGTATGGACCGACAGACCCGATGAAACCGAATGGCCCAAAAGGTTCAAACGGCCGGATTGACCGGACATAGGCCTGAGAAACTCGATCAATTTTTAAGCTAAGATCCGGCCCGACCCGAACCTGAGCTCCAGTCCGGGCTCGTAGAGGCCCGACTAGAAAACCCGATCCATGCAAGCCTATAATGCAGAATACCTAAATAGCAGCAATCTATTTTTCTCTGCAATTAGAAGGCCTAATTAGTTTTTCCTGTTCATTAGTATTTTTAGTGTTTTTTTGTACGCTAAAAATTGTCTGAACGTTTACTCTTATAATTCAGTTTTCAGTTCTATGCAGACTGCTGATGGAGGTTGAAATTGACTTTTTATCGATAGAGTTCATTATTCTTTGCATAACTTTAAAAAGTAACAAAAAGCAGTATTTCTTCTGTAATAAACTAAAAGAAAAAGTGTCTTTTGGACATTACTTGAAGTTGTTTACTTTAGCAAAGTATTAGTTAAGGAAGATTTTAAAAACTCAATTAAAATTAATTAGGAATTTTAGGCAACTACAACTGCAACTGCACTAAGTGTTGATTAGATACTAAAATATAAGAAAGAAAAAACAAGATCAACTGCAATCCACAAAGAAATGAATTAAGAGGATTAGTATAAGAATAATGCCGTAACTAACCATGTAAATACCCACATAAGCTAAGACGCTTAAAAAATCTAAGAGTACACATGCCTTAAGCTATTAAGATCAGAAAACAGATTATGATGAAGCTTTTCGACAAGGGGATACCGAAGAATATATTATACATAATATAAAATGCTTCTACGACCAGATAATAATCAGTTTAAAATAGTGGAAAAAACCAAATTCTTTCTTCATGCATCATTAGATCGCTGCCTAGACTGATTAAAATGGCAAGTGAGCAACAGGAATTTTCCGTGCGAAAATCTGTACAAAACAAACTTGTTCGCAAACAAAACTTGATTGCTTTGATCATTCATAAGAATTCTTTTAAATATTTATTTATTAAACCCATCAACTTTTATGTGAAACAAATATAAATTCCCGGTAATTCTAATAAAGTTAGAACAACCTTTTAAATCTCATAACGATAAAAAGTTTACATCAATTTATCCATATTCAATTAAAAACAACTTATTTCGAAACTAAAAAAACATTCGTTTTATTCCCAGCAAACTTTTTAATTAAAGCCCGCTGTATTACGTTTAAAATTCTAATTAATTTATTATCTCCATCTATTTATCATAACGATATATTCAACTCACTAAGTTATATAAATTTTGGGTAAACAAGCGCAATACACACACATGCACTAAATATTTTATGCGTGTACAACTTTTTTAAATGAAAATTGCGTAACGGTTATTTTTAACACAATAACCTTTTTTCCCAAGTTTTAAATTTTAAGTTTAATGTGTTTCTAAAACAGTATAACTTGAAGTTGTTGGGAATTATATTTAGTTCATCAAAGATATCGACCTATTTTTTACACTTCTGATAACTAACTAGTGCTAAAACGGAGAAAATATCTGTTTATTTTATTTAAATTAGTTAATTATAAGATTAATTCCAGCCAACGCATTGTTCCCAATACTGTCTACAGTTAATTAACATCCTAATTATTAACACGTCAAAGCAAACAATTACAGTATTAGTGTGATCATTAGAAACTTGAAAATGCTTGTTTTCGGTAGTTCTAATGGCACTACTATTTGAGGAATGTCATGGAAGGGTAAGGGTATCTGACGTAAAATAAATTTTTTATCAGACTTTTTGTAAATGAGACAATTAAATGCTAATACTATGCCAAATAGAAGTGTCATAAGAATTTAAATATTGGTTCTTGCTGTTCTGGATTCATTCTTTTTTTATCTATTGAACTTTATGCAATTTACTATTTTTGTAATGTTTGTTTTCCCAAAAATATAATTAATTTTTATTTTTATTATTAAATACAGCTTGTTTAAACAAACTTGGCAGTTTGATGTGGTAAAACCATGACCTTTCTTTAAAATTGTCACACGTTGGACGCCAAACAGATGTAGTAACATAGTATAACACACTTAAATTTCAATCAAACTATTGATTTATGTTTCAAGACATTACAAAAATAGGGATACAACTGAAATACAAACCCACGAAAAAATAATATCCGTTATGTTTAGAATTAAAAAAAACAGCGACATGTAGTGCGTGAATATCATTGTCTGGAATTTTGTAAAAAATAACTATCCAACAGGGCTATGGCTACTCGTGTCTCCTTTTCGATTTCTCGTTTCATAGGCAATTAAATTCTAAAGCAAGAAATTGGTTCTGCAAATGTCAAAGAAGCAGCTGGAAAATTTTCTACATCAAAGAATTATTAAGAAACATCAGGTCTCAAAGAACTGTTAATGGTAAGTGCTACATACTCTTTTTTGCTAGGAAGTAAGTTGGAAATTGGATTGTAATTGTTTGTAAGAATAGAGGAACTTGGAAGAAATTCATAGTTTCTAGACATTTGATTGGATAGTACACGAAGAACAAATGTAATAGCGATAAGTAGAAGCTTGCGACCCACCATAGTAGAATGGACAAAAACTATTGCAATACATTTAGAAAGAATTTTAAATTCCTATTTATTCAGGTATGTGAAATAATAATAAAAAATTAGTTTGTTTTATCGTATTTATTTTACATTGCATTTACCCTACTACTACCTCCTTCTGCATCGTTGTGTTTTTTCTTCCATGCAGTTACAAGTGTGATGTTAATGCAACAAGGTCGTCAAGCTCCATCTAACGTTGATTATAACAATTACGTAAAGTATATTTCCATTACAAGAGAATGACTGATTATATTCAGAAAAAGTGTACTAAGAAACATGTTAAATGTAAATATAAGTAGAGGCAGTCTATCAGGTACAAATTAACTCAGATGAATTTTAAACAAAAATGGTCCTAGCTATTGAATAAATGCCAAATGCGGTTAGCGCATCTACAACTTTACATTTGGCAAATACTGATTTAAATCTGTGGTTACGTTTTCTTCATGGTTTTTATAGGAAACAAAGAAAACTAAATAGTGAAACTGTAGTTTGATCTTTAATTTCATTTTCTCAAAGAATTCCCAAGTCAGAAGTATAATTTTACTGTAGGTAGTAAGAAATGTTCTTGAAAATATTACTTGAATATATTCTAACCTTACTTTATTCATTTTTAATTCACACTCCTCGTTGCGTCGTCATTCCAGGTCACTATAGAGATTTTGACCGTTTCAATCTTTTCTTTCAAATACTTTTAGCTTTATGTTTCTGGGAAGACTTTGTTTTCAAACAGCAATTTATTATCTCTACAGCTAGGACATTGAAAGAATTTTAATATAATTAGTAGTATGCCTTCTTTGTCTATTTGTATATTCTTTTATGAAATAGTCCCTTTTATGGTAAATGAATACAACAGACACCCCTTCAATTAATTTCAGGCACTTCCATAGAAGAGCAGAATATTATTATCAACCTGAAACTATCATATTCTTAGATAAAAGAATTTCTTTCAGTTGCTCATGAATATGGGTTCAGACATGCCAAACCAGTTTGTAGTTATTGTTATTTGGAAAACATGAATTCTTATAATGATCGCAATGACGTAAACACGCGACTTTAAACAACTTTTCATTGTTAGTTCTGGAATAAGCAGTATTTATATGCTTATAGTTGATTCCGTAGCCTCTAATATTTTTTCCAGTCTGGGAACCTTTTTGAACAAGTACCAGTGAAATTGGATTCTTAAACTTTTTTCAAATTACTTTTCTTGGGTCTATGATGTTTAGACACTGCCTTTTGGGCACGACCGTTTGGACACCGGCATGGTAGTTCAAGCACGAAATTGTTTGGACGATGGGCAATTGGGCACTAAATATTTATTTTTATTTTCTTTTATATTAAAGTTAGCAAGATAAAGGAAGATAGCATGATATAAACATATAATAATAATTCTGAGTTTAACCTAGTAACTTTCAGAAGTGCCGGATGAAATTCAAGAGGTAAATATAATTTCATTATTCAATAAAAAGAGATTTAAATTCTTACATGTATAATATTTTTAAATATTTTATTTACTATAAGATATCTACATAGGCCAAATAAGTTGTAACGAAAACTATAGAAAACAATAGGTGGAAATTTACAAACAGTGGCGTTCAAGCGATTGGGTCGCATTCAAAACGTCTTGCCCCACTTTTCTTTCTTAGAGTCATTATGCCTATGGTCTTCAACGCTTTTCTTGAAACCTATAAGAAAATTTTTTTTATTGAAGCATTTAAAAGTTAAAGATTCGAGTATTCGGCAATTTTTCATTTTGTATTGTTCCGAGTCTCCCTCCATCGTCAGATTGTTGCACTAAACTGTCGCCTAATAAAAATAGATATTTATGTAACATACAAGCTATTTTATATCGAAAACTTCCAAAACTACGAAAAATAAAGTTCTTTACGTTACGCTTTAAATATACAAGGTGTGTAAATAAACTAATGAGACTGGCAACGTAGCGTTCGATGTAGAAACACTAGGGACTACCGGTTTAAAGAAAAGGTGAGTCAACATGTGATGCTCCGCCAGTACCAGTTCGAACTCCCGGGAGGTTTTTTTCGTAAACTATTTTTTTCTATTGCGTTCTGAAAATGAGTGATATCAATTTCTAGCAACGTTATGCGATCCGGTTTTGCTTCAGACTTGGTCACGCTGCAACAGAAACTTTCGCAAAGCTTCAGCAGGCTTATGAAGACAATGTTTTGTCAAGGGCCGAGGTTTTCAGGTGGTCTAAGGCATTTTTAGAAGGACGACAGATTGAAGATAAATTTCGCAGCAGAAAGCCTGCAACTGCAAGAACTGACGAAAATGTGGCCATAATTCGAGATTTTCTGATCGAGGAAGAGTTGAATTTGACTCACACTACCGTTCATAAGATTTGGTCAATGAATTGAGGATCAGGAAAATGAGCCTTGTCACACTGCATTTTCAATTAATGAGTTTTTGGCAAGTAAAGACATTTCTGTGGCTCCTTAGCCCTCTTATTCCTAAGACTTGAGTCCTTGTAACTTTTTTCTCTTCCAAAATTGCAAAATCATCTTAAAGGACGTCATTTTGGGACACTAGAAGACATTAAGACTGCAGCAACCGACCAGCGGAAAGCAATTGCAATATTCGAGTTTCAGCACTGCCATGAAAAGTGGAAAAATCGTCTACATCGCTGTATGGCTTCTCAAGGTAGTTGCTTTGAAAGAGTCAATGTGGGATAGTAATTTTGATTGAATAAAAAAATTATGAAAAATTAGTCTCACTGATTTATTTGCACACGTCGTATATTTCAGCATTTGTACACAAAAAGAAATTATCCAAAAGAGCTGGACCCTAAAGAAGAATTCTGTGGAAAAAGACCAGTGTTTCATCTAGATAAATTTCCTACTTTGAACAAAGACTCTTGACTCGAATCAAAAATTTTAAGATTTATTGTAATTTATTCCACAAACGTACTCGAGCGGCGATGTTTCATTTTAGCAGATCTAGATATAACATATATATTAGGGTGTCCCTTATTTTTCAAAGTTTTTATTTTTTAACGCATACACCCCCTAGTTTTTTTTTGTTTGCCCCTAAAAAGCTTGGAAATAAAGTTTTACCTT
>VTPC01059425.1:0-12548 GCA_011009095.1 Ignelater luminosus | reverse complement strand
AAAAATAGACGTTCTATGATGAGGAGGTGAAATTTTACCTCGAAATCTTGTAGATATGTTATGAACATCAGTTCTAAACGTTATTTTGTTATATAAATAGGGTGGATGCTTGTACTTTATTATATTGTGATAAAGACATAATGTCTGTAAAATACGTCTATTCTCCATTGATAACCAACCAGAATCAACGAGCTTATGACTTATATGATCATATTTCCTGATCCCATACACGTATCTTAAACATGAGTTCTGAACTTTTTGTATTCTTCCCGAGGTAACATAATCCAATGCTGCATGGTAAACAGGAACGTAGTAGTTAAACTGAGACAATATGAATGCTTCACAGAGACGTTTGTTTGTTTTAATATTTAAACTAGATCTATGAGGAAAAATTTTACGTAAATTCTGATAAGCTCTAGAGATGTAGTTAGATATTTGATCCTTAAATCTAAAAGAATTATCCATGATTAATCCTAAACTCTTAGCTTCGTAGTCTCTCTTCTAAAGTTCTTTCATTCAGTTTTGGTGTCATTGTTAATAGTTTTATTCCTCTGTAGTTTTCGCAACCGTACGAATTTTTCCATTCATTAGGTATTTTATTTTGTTGTCAACATTTTCTGGGCTTATTTCATCTACTCCGACGGCTTTCCCAATCTTTATTTTCCCCGTGGCATTATTTAGTTCTTTCACAGTAATTTCTTCCGCCTCGCTCTCTATCACTTCGTCTCCTGTTAAATTATTTCCTTCATCATCCTCCGTTCTGGTGTCTGTTTCTAATAATTCCTCGAAGTATTCCTTCTATCTGCTAGTAATCTTATCATTTTCTGTGAGAATCTTTTCCTCTTTAGATTTTACTCTATGTATTTTATTCTTTACATTTTTATTTTTAAAGGTTTTTATTGTTCTATAAAATAGTTTCTGGTTTTCCTTGCTATGCCCTTCTTCCATTAATTTTCCAAATTCTTCTCATTTTTTCCTTTTAGCTTCCGTTACTCTCCTCTTTACTTCTGTCCTTTTATTTTTCTATTTTTGGTAGTTCGTCTCACTTTTGTTCATTAGATAAATTTTCCACAATTTCTTTTTCTCTTTGGCTGCTTTTCTGATGTCTTCATTCCACTAAGATATTATTCTCTCATATGTTTTTACCGCATACTTTTTTTGCTGCTGCCCACATTGTTTGTTTTAGTTGGTCCCATATACCATTAACATTGTGCCTTTCTATGAATGTTCTTGATCTTAAAATTCTCTCAACCTCCTCTTGATATTTTTGCCTTAGTTCTTCTTAACTTATGTGTCTTTGTATTCTGCTTTTTTATTACTTTTGTATTTTGTTCTATTTCCTGCACTTTTTCTTTTCTTATCTTTGCTTCTAGCAGGTAGTGGTCACTGCCAATCTCATACCCCCTTTTTACACTTACATCCTTCATTTTTCTTTCATTACTTTTTTCTATAATGACAGTCTATAATAGATTTCTCCCCTTTACTAGCCATTTCTCTAGTAAGTTTGTGGATATATCTGTGTTTAAAAAGTGTGTTTGTTATAACTAAATCATTGTCAATATAAAATTCCAATAGTGTTTTTGGCATTATCATTTTTTCTTCTCCGTTCTCTCCGATTACTCCGTTCCAACTATCTGCATCTTTTCCTACCCTGGCATTAAGGTCTCCAGCTATTATTAGTTCGTCTTTTTTGTTTTTGCATACTTCTTGTAAACTTTTCCAAAATCTGTCGTTTTCTATTTTTCTTTCATCTTCGTCAGGCCCATAAACTATCATATTATACCTTTTTCTATATTTATTTCTAGTATTAGTATCTTTTTGTTTACATATTGCCACTTTCGTATATTCTGAACTCTTTCTTTTTATGAGACATGCTACTTTAGCCCTATCTTTTTCGCCCATTCCTCTATATATCAGTAGATCTTTATTATCCAGCCATATACTACCTGTTCCTTTCTCTTTTGTTTCCAATAGCGCTATTATTTTTATTTCGGAGTTATTCAGGCTTTCTATTAAGTCACATTCTTTCGCGTTTAATCCCCTTACATTCCATGTTGCCCAATTTCCATTCTGTTTTGTTTTTTTTTTTGGTTAACCTGTTGAATCTTCGTATTACTATTCGTTGTCCTAGTTAGTTTTGCCTTTGTCGTCAAATTCGTTCCTGTCCCATTATTCTTTATGGTTTTTTGAACGTTTTCTATCTTTACCATTTTGCTCCTTTTTGAGTTGTCTTGATGCATTGTTCCTCTTCCATTCCATGTCATCAATTACAATTTTTTGGTATTTCATTATTACATTCTTCCTCCTTTGTCTTTCTTCATTAGCCCTTTTACTGACTTTATATTCTATTTCTCTTTCTTTGGGGGACAAGTCACTGTTTATGAATACATCCTTAATTGCTTACTTAGTGTCTTCTTTAATCTTCTTTTATTTTCCAGTATTTTGATTTTTTCCATATTTTTTGAGCATTTGTTTTCGTTCAGTTTTTGTACTCTTTTAAGTTCTGTATTTAAATTTAAAGTTATCCCTGAAGAAAGAGTCCACTGTTTGCTTCATTTCCTTATGTTTCGATTGGTTTACTTCTTTTCAGTTCTTTCTGACACTCCCACTGTTCTATCCTGATCTCTATCACTTTTTTTAAGGTTTCTTTCATTTCCTTCCCTAATTTTATTGTCATCTCTCTTAGTTCCTCCATGTTTGCACAATATTAATCACTTTTTGCGTTATTAATCCACTTATTTTTAATATTTTTCTTGATAATATTGTCTAGGTTTTGTACTTTACTTGTATTACGCTCTGAATTTGTTATATTCATGTTTGGCGCTCCTTGTATTTAATTAATATTAATTATTAATGTATTGTGTTCTTATCGTGATATAACTAGGTCAACGTTTTGCATTGATATTTTTAATTCTCCGCAACTCAGTTCTAGGCTTACGATTTAAAAGTATTGCAACAGGAGTCTTTGAAGTTATTGAATGTGAAGTGTTTCGATATGCAAAAAGAATATTTTCTAACTTGAGTTGTATTGGATCTGTATTATGTTAAAACTCCAGTTTTAATAATTGTTTTATAAAGATTTGCACCGTTTTATCTGCAGCATCATTAGATTTTGGGTGATATGGTGAGGTCTTAATGTGACAAACTCCATTCTTTTTACAAAATGTTGCAAACTCGCTGGATACGAACTGTGGACCATTTTCCGAAACTAATTTCACTGGTAAGCCGAAACTAGAAAATATTGCCCGAAGTTGTTGAGTAACTGCTTTTGTAGAAGTTGATTTTAAATATTTTAGTTCTGCCCACTTAGAAAATCAATCAATAAGAATTAAGAAATTTTGATTATTCCTGACCGCTAGGTCTATATGTACTCTTTAGAAAATTCTCAAAGTTGTGAGCCATTAACTTCTGGTTCAGCCTTAGAATTTCTTGTCTTCTTACAGATTGTACAACTTTTTATGTAGTTCTCTATTTTTGACCACTATTACTAAACTACGAGCAAGCATCTTACTCCGAACTATACCTGGATGTTGTTGATGAAGTAACGAAAGTATATCTGGCTGTAAAGTTTTGGGGATTATGGTTTTTTTTCCCCACAGCACACATCCCTGATCCAGAAATAATTCATTTCTTCGAATCCAAAATGGAGTAAATCTGTTATTTCTACTAATGTTGTTGGTGGGTCAACCGTTTAACAAATAATCGATCACCATAGATAATATAGGATCGTCAGATAAATTTTTTGCTATATCATTTGTCGATAGAGGTATGTCATAAGTAGTCAAAAAATAATGTAACTCGGCAGCTGCTTCAATCAATTGGAGTCTGAATAAAGCATCAACATGAGCTGTTTTGTTTGTAACATATGGAATAGTCATAACTTGATAATAGTAAAGCCCAACGTTGTACATATTCTTGCTGCTGCCAAAATCGGAATACCCTTGTCTGAGCGGAAAATAGTTTGCAGAAGCTTATGATCTGAACGTACTTTTTTGTTCTCGCCTGAACCTTTTTCCATTACTACTATCGGTGAAGCCCATTTACTTTGATTCACCTTTTGAAAAATGCCCTTTTTTAGTCGATCCAACTCTGCAGATACCACTGACTTGATTGAATAAGGTACCGTCCTTGCTTTACAAGTCCTAAGAAATAAATTATAACGACAAATCGTTTATACTCATTTGAGTATCTTGCTCCTTTTGATTTTGAATTGGATAATTTTAATAATTCGACCAAGCTTTCTGGAAAATGTTCTTGACAAAATTCAATAAAATCATTTTCACTCATAGGTGGTTTCACGGCTGACATTGAATAATCTAGTTTTCTTCTCTTCATGTTCTATAATTTTAGTTTTAGTGAACGTTTCCTGGGAGAATTTGCACTTAAAGAAGAGGAAGTTTGACAAGCAGCATGTGAAAAAATATTAATACGCGAGAACAGAAATTGAACAAATAGATCGCACTAATATCTAGAAAAACAAATGCAATTTAATTATACAATGGAAACTTACTTATTCCTAATGGGCTGTCATTGTTGCAAGTTATATTCTTATTTGGCACAGAAATTGTTTTCATTTGTTTTCGAGGTTTTACATTTGAAGGGGAGAGAATTTGATATGCAGCATCTAAGAAAAGTGAGAACAGAATTGATAACAGGAATTGAACTAATTGAATGCAAATGAAATCTACATAAACAAATGAAATTCAACCTAGTCCTGATGTAGTGCGGTCTCTGGTATTCTGATTTTGTACAGAAATTCTTTTTAAATTTGCTTCATTATTTTCATTTGCATTAGACTCTGTAGAAATTGTTGCTACACTAATTGTAAGTAATGGTTCTACATCTGAGCAAACATGATTAAAAATAGTCCGCATAGCCATTTTTCTAAATTTATATCTGCACATCCCTGCGAACATCCTGTTTTCGAAATGTGCATAATTTATAATTAGCATATAAATGCAGTGGATCAAATGCTTGCAGATCTAAACGTTCTCAATTTTGTTTCCAAATAAAACATCTAAAAACTATAAAATATGCATGATACTAATAAAATTAGCAAGATATACGAGTATTCACTATGATTGTTTATAAAATTGAAGTTGGGACACCAATAGGTATTAATATTACCTTTTCATATCCTTCGGAAATCTAAAAAAGCTCCGATCTAAATCGCTATGCGTATTGCTCGAACAACCAGGAGCACAACAATAATGCGAGCCCTTCGATATTTTCTGTTTTATTTGTTTTACATACAGTTAACAAATAAAGTGAAAAAAACAGCTCACTACTTTCAAACTTAAATAGGAAATACCACAAACTCTTCTGCAGTTGGCGACTTCACAGAAAATATGATCGTTTTTACAGTTTTACAGCAGCGCTTACCAAGCTTATTAGCGTAAAGATATTGTGTCCATCAAATAGGTCGAGTGCATTATCTGACTCCTCTCTAACCTATGGCAAAAGGAGAGAAAAGGAGAATGCCTTAACCAGCTTCTTATACAGTCTTATACAATTTTATGTAATATGTAATGCGTCTTTAAGCTTTAATTAAATAAAATATTACCTTTGCAAATAACCAATACCATAAAGCCTGTGAAAACCTTCAAGAATACTTAATTTAAACATTTAGAGGAATTTCGTTTTTATTTTATTTGAGCAGATCACGATTGTACATATCTTTCATTTAAACATTACAAATTATAAAGTTTAGTCCAAAGTGCTACTTTTCTTTGTTTCAGCAGGTCTGGCGATTATCAAATGTAATTTCTTTGTATTTCTGCAGCACAAACTTCGTTAATTACTGTCTTGTAGCAACATGAAACGTTAAAGAAGCTTAGAGTTTCATTAAGTAAGGATTCAATCGTTACAATATTTCGTCAGGCTTGTTATTTCAGATTTTGTTACTTTATTGATAACTCAGTGAGTTGCAAAGCAATAAGTATATGCTAAGTGTAATTCCATGAAATAAGATTCAGAAACATTACTGTTTTTGACTTGAATAGGATGTCAACGAAAAGTGGAAACAATCTTCCATTTATTTGTGGTTTAAAAAGTCTTGAAATTTGAAATATTGTTGTGTTTCTGCCAATTTTACTATTGGACATTATTTCTGATCTTAGCGAAAATTGTGCTTACTGTTTGATGCTAACAACGTCTTTATTCACACTAACCTAGATGCTTAAGATTATACAGTGTGGCCCATTTAACTGGAATAATGAATATAAAATCGGTAATAGCAACTTTTTGAAAAATTGCTGGGACATGTCCAATTTTTCTATATTTCGCCCATTCTAGAAATTTTTAAATGGCAATGTTGGATTTTTCTCGTCGTTTTTGATAGAACTGGGCCTTCTCATTATAATAACATCAAAGTTATCATAGGTTACATAAGAACAAAATCGAGAAAGGAAAGACAGCTCGGTTAAGGTCCTTTCCGCTGACAACGCAATTGTGTTTATGGACACGGAAACTTACGATAGTTAAACGCGGGCGAGTACAAATTACTCCCCAAAAATCCTACACAATCAATAGAACGACGAATATACCAAATGCTGTTCAAACATAAAGCGGAGCTCTCGACCCAAGAAAGAAGCAAACTAACTCAGCATTATAGTAAGCCGCCCCACCTATACGAAGATACATAAGGAAAACATACCTCTTGAGGCCGATTCTGAGCTCAAGAAACTCTCGTCATGACCTGGCTCTGGCCAGTCAGCAGTTAGAAATACTGAAAACTTTGTCGAAATAATTAGAAACGTAAGATTAGACACTAATGTCGTCCTGGTTAGCTTATTCACAAACGTCCCAACAGATGAGGCTCTGAATATCGTTAAAACAAGGCTGGAAAATGACCGCACCCTGGAAGTACGAACAAACTTAAGTGTATACGCAGTAATGGAGCTGCTCACAATATGTATCAAGCGACGTATTTTCAATTAGACAGCAAATTCTACCAGCAGCAATGGGTTCACTACTCTCTCTAATTATGAGCAACATATTTATGGAGGAGTTTGAGCAGGAGGTGATATCTCAGTCTCAAGCAAAGCGGAAATTGTGGCTAAGGTATGTCGATGACACATTTGTGATATTGCCACATGGGATTGAAGAACTTGACAACTTCCTACACTCTCTTAATAAGCACGGTCCTTCGATCAAATTCACAATGGAAGTCTAAACAGCAACTACCGTTCCTGGACGTCTTGGTTCAAAGGGACGGGGACAAGTTCATAACGAACATAAATACAGGAAACTTACCCACACACCTGCATTACGACTCCAACCATCACAGAAGTGTGAAAATGGGCGTCGCAACATGCCTATATGATAGAGCGAAGACAGTATGCTCTAAAGAAGGAGATCTGAAGAAGAAGAAGGAAAGGATAGCTAAAACCCTTAGAGAGAATGAGTACCCTGATACTATAGCAACTAACTCAATATCTGCAGCTAACCCAACGTCCGATAACAACCAAAACACAGAGGACAGAACAGGCAGAGATGATACAGCTGAACCGGGCGTCTCCGATCAACTCGGAAAAATCGGAAACAGGTACAACATACGCACTGCGTTCAAATTCTCGCGGACTCTTAGGGAAATGATAACCAAAACCAAATCCAGCAGATGAAAAACTGTGTCTACAACGTTTCATGCGAGTGTGGCAGGGCATACATAGGAGAAACGGGCAGATCCTTACGGGTGAGACTTTAAGAACGCAAAAATAACATCAAGAAGGGAGAAACCGATAAATCGAGAATTGCGGAACATGTATGGGGTGAAGACCACCGCATCCAATGGGATAATGCACAAATAGTGGCCAAAGAGGAGAACAGAACTCGTAGAAAACTGAAAGAGGCCACATACATATCGCTAGCCAAAGAACCGATAAACCAGGCTAGCTTAGAAATAAATCCCATATGGATGCCAATATTTTGCGAAGAACTGCAACTTATACAGAACTTATAAAACTATATAAGTAGACCGCCTCAGTAGCTCAGTGGTTCAAGCACCCAGCGTAGTAATCAAATTACTCCCTGGTTCGAACCCCGATAAGGTCGAAGATTTACGGAAGAAAAGTAAATTTAAAAAAATGCAAAATAATAAACCAAACCGCCTTTCTCAGGGCGAAAGCCTGATGACGAAAGCAGAGTCAGCTTCCGAAACGTCGCGACAAAATATCGCAATAGAGTGTGGTAATAGTCCAATTAACACCTCAAATGAGAATCCACACTCATCAACTTTTAGACAACACTATTGGTGTGTTTTCTAAACTGTTCTTTTCTGGTTTTACTCATTCGTAAGCGCTTTTCTACGGAATGTACAACGCTATTTAAATCTGTATCTAGTTCATAAATGAATAAATAGTCGGTTAGATATAAAAACTTGCCAGGCATATACTGCATTTATATATTATATTTTAATAATTTGGGTCGTAATCTTTTCAATCCGAGAGAATGTATTTTATGAATTTGTTTACTTATAAGTCACAACGTTTACATTAGGTCTGTGATCAGTAGTTACTTTAACAGGTTTGCCATAAATACAATAATGAAATTATTACGTAGTATCAACAACACTTAAGAGTCCCTTTCCAATAACTGCATAAACTTTTTCAGTATCGGTTAATTCCCTAGAGGCATAAGCAACTGGCCTACCCTCTTGAATAAAGCAACAACCAATTCCATTTCGAAACGCATCTGTTTGTATGACTATTTCGTTTTTTAGGATCAGAACTTATTAAAGTAATATTTTTACTTAGTTCTTGTTTAACTTGTTGTAACGCCCTATCGTGTACATCTAACCATTGAAATATCATTTTTTTCAAAAAATTCACATAAAGGATTTATAGTTTTATACAATTTAGAAATAAATCTTGTAACGTATATAACTAGACCTAATAATTTCTGCAATCCCCTATTAGATTTTGGTGATTTAAGGTCTGTAATTGCTTTTAATTTATGTGAATTAATTTTTATACCTTGTTTATTAAAAACTTGGCCTGCATATTTCTTTAGCTCGAGCAATGATGTTTCCTATTGCTCGATCAGGTCCTTCAAAAGTATTTCTTGCAACCGACAAATTATTTATCACAAATTATTGTATTTTCTATATCTCCAAAATTTAAGTTAACTTTTGGAAAATACTCAAGGGCTAGATTTAATCCAAATGAGAGTCTAAGAAATTTATAACACTTAAATGAACATCCATCTTTGAAATCAAATACTTAAATTTATTGCTTTCCTACTATCCTAACACTAATTTCTTCTAAACTAGGGATTTAATAAGATTCTCTTTTAATGTATGTGTTTAATTCTTGTGGGTCTATTTATATTGTCAATTTTCGTGCGTTATTTATTATGTTCTCGATAAATTATCTATATTTTTCCTTCACAGTAGCTCATGCGTATCCCCGATCGTGCTCAGATCTTGTCATTTCCTAATGGATTCATTTAGAAACCCAAAGCAGTTAAAAAAGTTTACAAATATAACTTTATAATTGAATTATATATTACAATATATTTGAAAACCATTTTTATAGCAAGCCTGTAGACAAGGAAAGTAGGGAGACAAGGATAGACTTCTTGTCATCTCTGAAAATACCCGTTTTCGGCGAAAGATACGCTTGTTTTCTATTTTAACTAGTAGGTCTCTTTTTATTTTCCTGCTTGTAAAAATTCAAGTGTTAAAAGGGTTTAACTTACCACCCCACACCGCGTCTGTTAGGGATTAACGTGGTTGAGTAAACAGGACAGGTAATATTTATGTAAGTGTGCTTTGGATTTGTAATTCTCGAAAAATATCAAGAAAAGCGACAAACGAGGATTTGTTGAACATTCTCCTTGCTTCTGACCCATTAGTTTCTAGCATTAGACAGGTGAAAAAAGTAAATTCATAAACAATGACGTGATTTCTTTGTTAAAATCACCTTATTTAGATAATTATGACAATGCTTCTGAAGAAGAGGAATAATCGTACCTATATATTATTTTCTTTTTTTTCCAATTTAAATTTAAAATTGTTTTTAAAAATATCATTAATAAAATTGATTTTGTTACTTAACTCTTGTTTGAAATTAAATTTTTAAAATTCACACATATTAATAACACAAGCTTTGTTTTTTTATTGTAGTTTACATTCATATGTTTTCACCCGTTTGAAAAACCAAATTTTCTACTTTATTTTCGTGATCTACGACTTCGAAAACATGAATCTTCCAAATTGGGTTAGTTTTCAAGAACTAGTACTGAACAAACTCCCAGACTTTTAGTTTGGAGATTGTGTTTATGTATAATTGCTGAGATTGCAGCTTCACAATCTCATTAAGCTGGAAAAGAAGGCTTTAGCGGCAATTCATTTATAGTGAGTAAAACCAAATGATTGATTAATACTGTTTATGAAATGATATGAAATTTATAAAGGAGCATGGCCGAGGGGTTACTTCGAAGTTACTTTTTGGTTGCGATACTTGTTGTAAAACCTTGTATGTGCAAACTCAACCAGAAACTACCGTGGAAACTTCAAATGAAGCTGTTATATGGGGACGTTTAAGCATAGGAATAGGCTTTTCACAACTTCAAGAACTGTTGTCAGTTTTAAATACTCTAATTATGGCCAAGAAAACTTAACGTATGGAAGAAATGGAAAAAATGAATTATGTCAGCAAATGAAAAAGGCAGCTGAAGAAGAAAGAAGACTTGCCATCGCAGAAAGGAATATTGAAATGGTGTGCCTTACATTACTGTAGTTGTTGATGGAGGTTGGGTAAAGCGCTTCTATGGCCATGACTACTCATAAGTGTCTGGCGTTGCTTGTATCATCGGAGAGAAAAAAAACTACTTTTTATTGGCATCAAAAATAAATACTGTTACGCTTGTACAGTAAACTATAACCAAGAAAAACATTGCTGTTTAAATTCTAAAGGTCCTCCAACAGCCATGGAGCAGGAAATGATAGTAGAGGGATTCAACAGGAGTGAACAGGATTATGGTCTCCAGTATAAATATGTGATTGGTGACGGAGATTCCAGTGTGCACGCTCAAGTAATAAAAAAAGTATCTTATGGCCGTTTTGTTCAAAAATTAGAGTGTGCAAATCATGTCACAAGGGCATTTACTTCTAATCTGCATAAAATAACAACAAAACTGTTGAAACACGAAGAATTCTCAGATCTCGAATTTCTCGATTTACAATCAATGTTAGAACTGCAATTGCCCGTTGTAATAATGTACAAATATTAATGCAGGGTTTATAAAACTTTCCCTATCATATATTTGGTTCACACGATTTATGCAGGGACGTTGTCTGTAAAAGAAAACTAAACAACGAAGAGAATTTGGTAGGTCTATTGCAAGAAAACCGTTTGTTTGAAGAGATTCAAAAATGTGTAGACAGTGTTATAAAAAAAGCGGATCGGCTTCAAAAAAATGTGACAACCAATTACGCTGAGCGGTATATGTCACTGATTACAAAGTTCTCAGGAAGAAAAGGAATAAATTATAATACTGGTGAGTCTTATCAAATTAAGTGCATTGGGACTCCTTTAGCTTATAATTTAGGGCCATCATGGCATTTGGCACTTATGAATAAATCCCACTTGAATAAATTTTGCGAGAGACGAACAATTACGATTACAAAAGATAGAATCGCGAAAAAAGCAAGAAGGCAGCAGCCACAGAATACTGACTTGCACTACGGACCTAATGCTCAAGCTGCACTTTCAGATTTACCGGAAGAAGAATTCAAATCAAACATGGCCAAAAAACTTGTCGAGAGTGGAAATAGTGATGAAATAGAACGACAAACAATTGGACAGCATGTAAATTCATTATGGTTAAATGCATGACTAGACAGACTGACTGCTTCAAACTTTCGTACAATTTGTCTGCGTCGACTGTCAATTCTATCTCTGGAAAAGACGAGATGAATCTTCTGCACTAATTGCGTACTTCCCGAATTAACCGATTCGCGAATTTCACGGGGACTCCTTGCTAGGGATTCTGACGCAATAATTAGAGCGCAGCAAGAATTACAAAAGAAAAAAGAAATTAAAAGCTCAAACGAATAGAAAGAAAGAAAATATCAAGAAGTTAAGAAGAAACTCATTTTGAGAAGTCTATAAAACTAATTTACATTGTTACTTATCCTATAGGAAAAGTCTTGCCCAACGTAAGTTTTAAGGTTCGTTTTCACGTGACATTTTTTCGTGACTTTTACGGTCATGACACTAAAAGTAATACTTTTGTCATCGTGAAAACTAAAAGTCGCATTGTCATGACATTTAATTTATTGTCATTATTTTAGTGTCACAGCATCAAAATTTTTTGATTTTTCATGACACTATGATGTCGTGTCGTATGCTTAACAGTAATGAAAACTGCATTGTCAAATAGTCGCGACATCAGCAAACTGGTCTAAACATTTTAATCTAGTAGGTGTCGGGGAAAGTTT
The DNA here is from genome assembly GCA_011009095.1 of Ignelater luminosus. Lineage (NCBI taxonomy): Eukaryota > Metazoa > Arthropoda > Insecta > Coleoptera > Elateridae > Ignelater > Ignelater luminosus. Next base: position 106 of record VTPC01059425.1, on the reverse strand, counting down.
TATATTTTTATATTTAATATATAGTATGTTATTTATACAGGCTGTCCCGTAAATGACAATAAACACCTTCTTCTATGAGTGCTTATTCCAAATCTGCAAAAATAAA
>VTPC01058083.1:0-10237 GCA_011009095.1 Ignelater luminosus | reverse complement strand
TTGGTATACTGTATTATAATTAAGAATTATAGCATATTGATAGGTCTTGTATATTCGACTATAAATGTGAATTATTGAAATACGCTTAATTGCGTAAATTGTTGTGATCTGTCGGTATAATTTCATTTATAATCATTAAGTATAACCAATTTATGTTGAAATAAATGTCTATTCGTAATTGTAGCTACTAAAACGCTTCATTAAATATAAATATCTAAAAACTGCTGTGGAACACGTCAACCGTCTAAATACAGTGTCTTGTGGGAACATAAGGTGAGTGCCGTTGTTGATTCATATCTAAACGAAATCCACCATTGCACTTTGTTCTTAGAGACAGTGAGTGACTATTACAAATACTCTTTATTAACCATCTTGGTATATCCAAGCATTAAGCCTAAACTACAACCAGTGAAATTCCTATTTTCTCTGGTTGTACCTATAATAAAAGGTGTACATATTATTGACTTTGGTATGAAACGATAATTTTTCTTTTGTTTATACCATCAAACTATGTAGAATCTTGTGCTTTCGTTTATGAGCAGAATTGAGATTTCTTTTCACTTCACTTATTAATTGCACTTTTTTTCAACCATGGATTACCACCAAGAACTTTATAAATGGATCCAATTTTAATCAAGCAGGTCCAACTTACTTAGAGCTGTTCATTCTTATAATCTTCATACAATTGAGAAATTCCCAATATTTAATAAAACAATTTTTTACTGTATGGAATCAATAAATGTGAATAATTTAGTTAAATATTCTATATTGACTAAATTATTACAATATGTTCTGTCCATTATAAATTCATTTAAATGCTATTTGTATTGTAGCTACTAAAAAGTTAATTAAACATAAATATTTAAAGACTACTGTGTAACACGTCAACCATTTAAATTTCTTGTAGGAAACAGGTATGTGCCATTATTGATCTAAATCTAAACGATATCTTCCATTGTGCTTTGTTTTTAGAGTTGATCTGACTACAAATATTTGTTACTAATCTGTATTGTATAAAACTATAAAACCTAAGTTAAAGCCAGTGAAATTTCTGTCTTCTCTTGTTGCACCTATAATAAGTAATACCATTTGTGCAGTTAGGGAAAAGCCTTTATTAAACACTATCGACGCCAAAACAAAACGGAGCACCTAAAGATATCAAACCTATACCCATAAACATTAGGTGTACGTATTATTGATTTGTAGCTATAATTTTCTTTTTGTTAATATAATCTAACTAAAATCTTGTGATTTTACTTATCAGCAAACTTTTTTTCACATCACCGACTAACTTTTTTATTGCACGTATTTTCAACCTACTATGATTAACAAGAAACCAATGAACAGAACTTTTATTTTCTAATATAGTAACGAAACATGTCCTTAATATCAATCAAAAAGCATGCTCTGTTTTTGCTACTTTTTTGTTAACCCTCCTAATACCAACCTAAGTTAGCTTCAAATAATACCAAGCTAACCTCTTAGTTTTGGGTATGTATGGTTAATGATAAAACCACCATATAAGGTATACTTTTAAGCGTATATTACAAACGTTTTGCTAAAGCATGTGTTTGGAGCAAAGAAATCGATTACTGGGTATGACATTTTTCTAAATATTAAAGCCTATCCCAAACCAAATTTAATTTATTTTATTAATAAATACAATAAAGTTATAAAAGCAACTTCGGGAAGGTATTCTAAGATCAACTGACAGTTGGAAAAATATAGTTATCTAATTAAAGGATCTAACAAAATTCAAAAGTATTTACAAAAATATTCATTTGGGTTACACCCGAACTTCACTTGGTATTAGGAGGATTTATAACGAAACCATTTATCAAGACGCCAAAGAAGGTACCAGCATTATCATGAATAGGTTATTACTACTGTTGTCATTATTGTTTCTATTTTACTAATTTTGTTGCAGGGTAAGCCAATTACTAAAAATGACAAGCTTGAATCCCACTGAAATAGCCGCCAATTTGCCAGCAACCTTAAAGCTACCTTTTCTGACTTTACTGAAATTTCGAATATTTTCCAAGCGTACGCTGAAAGATGACTTTCCAATAATTTTGCTTATCATGTCTATTATACACCTAATTGTAATAGCTATGGTACAGTTCCCATATATGAAGACGGATATATCCGACTACGTGCGTAATTTAGAGGCATTAGGTGCGGTTCTTCAGGTAAGCAATTTGAACAGACAAATAGCCAGTAAGTTCCTTATTAATGTTTGCCTATTTACATATTGAATAACTGATATTTGTAGGGGCTTGGAAAATTTTGCATCGTAGCATACTATAATAAGGCATTTCTCGCACTTGCTGAGAGAACCAACTCATTCTGGAGTCCTAACAGGTGCAGTCAGATGGTTAAAACGGAAGTGGAGTCAATACGTCAATTAATCGTTCTACTGCAGAAACTCTATTTTGTGTTATTTTGCGTAACCATGATTGCGTGTTTATTAATGGCTATATTACAAAAGAATCTTCCATATGGAATCTGGGTTTTGGAAGGGCACGATGTGCATTATCATTTTCTGGTTATCGAACAAATGATTATCCAGCCTGTTTTTGGAATCTACGTTTGTTCTATCGATTCCATGTATTTCGGTTTCTGCACTGAAATTATCGTTCAGTTTAGAATCTTGTGTAAAAGCTTAGAGAAGTTAATAGCAGATGGTAACAATCATCAGGAAATGGAAATAGACTACGTGAACAAAATGAAGGTTTATATTGAACACCACACAATGATGTTACGGTATACAATAAACTGAATGCGAAATTTTGTATAAAAACAAGAGTTCTATTGCAGCTTCGTTAAGGAATTTCAAGAAACGTTTTCTTTAATATTTTTCGTTGAATACTGTACAGTCTGTCCACTTGCTTTTGTGGAACTAGTAGCAGCATTCGAAGGGTAACTTGTAAAATCTAGTGGTTTCTTTTTAAATTATTCATCACATATTTTTTATTGTTATTCCTTAACTATTTCTATTTTTTAGCTACTCATTCCAATTTCAAGTGATGAACACCATTAAAATTTGTTTCTTGACCACCCAACTTGCTTTCTACTGTATTCCAGCAAGTTATATAGCAGACGAGGTACGTAAAGCTTATAAGATAATTAAAAGTTGGCTCAGTGTAAAAATTCTAACTTGCCACGTTTAACTATTTGATATAAAAAAATGCTCTGAGGGCATACTCTGAAATATACTGTGTGTCAACTTAAGTTGAAACTATATGGCAAGCTTTTCTTATTATTAGTTTTACGACAAAACGTTATTTTTCATTAAAAGTTCTGCATGGTCTAAAACCTAAAATACCACCATTAGATATAAAAATGTTTCAGTCATATACGAGGTGTGTAAGAAAATATAAATTTTGCCCAAGACTAAAGTATCTTTTTTTTGACAATATCGAAAAATGTTATTAAGGAAAGTTTATCAAAATTAAAAACCATGTTCTAAGTAATATGCAGTTACATTCATCTACCCTTAAATATTTTCATGTCGTAATATGCACTTTCCTATTTGCAAAATAAAATTTATGTTATGTTACGCAACACCCAATTTTTATAAAACATATTACGAAACGGAGAGGTTACCATGCTTTTTCTTCTGCATTTCAGAACAATATCAATAGATTTTGTATTTTTTCAATAGTTACATCATTATCGGGTAAATCTTTGCAACACAGAATAACATCAAGATGTTTTAGGCCTTGACAGTTTCAAACGCTATCTACTTTTCTAAATGGTATCTAAACAACTTTCCCAGTTTGAAAGCACCGTTGTTGCTCATGATACAAAATTCTCAAAATGAGATTATTATAAAAGCTGGTGGTCTGATTACATTCAATGCTGAGACTGTTGTGAAGGTAATCATATGAGCATTATATCTAACCAACAGTTTCTTTAACAAGTCGGATGAAAATGATTAGATATGTATTTTAGGTATTAAAGGTAGTGTGGTCTACATGTTCTATAATAAGGGGACTACGACAAAACTGAGATGGTTTAAAGCAGTTCCTACACTTACCTCTAGTTCAATTACAATGCAAAAATGGCAACGTTTTATTAGTGGCACGTAAAAGCACTATTAATTAGTGATATATTATAAAATAGCATCCACAGTTACTAGTACAAGTAGACTTGCTAATTTAAAATTTTACTTGTGTTTAAGTAGATGTAACTAGATTATAGATGAAGCTGTTGTAAAAAAAAATTAAACTACTCATGTTGGTATTGGTATATTTTTATTCTTATATAGGGTAAAAGCACCAATTCTCTGCCACCTAAAGAATATTTGAAGTTCAAATTAGTTTAATTTTAAAACGAAATAATATTTATTAATGAAACTTTCTGTACTTTCTGATCCTATTTGCGTACATATTGCTAAGGGGAAAGACACCGAGCCGTAGAGATTTTCTCTACCGTACCGTCTCCTTCGCTCTTACTAATCTATACTTTCCAAACGATCTACATCATTTCTGTTATCACGCCTTCACACCCATGCTCTGCCTACAGTGAATTCCCAATTACTGTGGAATCAGGAGAAACGAGGTCTCTGAGAAGCAGCAACCTCAGGTACCCTTGGAATTCACTAGAGTAAAAAGACTGCTAAGAGGAGCACTAAAGAGTGAGGTAGAGCAAGCAGTGGTCCTCCCTGTTGGAGCCCAGTGGCCGCCTACCTTCTCAAAGATGTGGCCGTGGCCTGCTTCAAACTGCATACAGGGCACGACTACTTGTGGGCACACCTCTATCGCATAGGCGTCGTCGACACACCTTTATGCGTGCTGTGTGGCGGATAGGAGGATATGACTGGTTCCCACATCAACGACTGTGAAGAGCTTGTACAACTACGGCTGACAGAACGGGAAGATCAAGAATACTAGTAAAATGTATTGGGCTGCTCGTCAACAAATGATGATATATTAATGAGACAAATGGCGCGGCATTGTTAAAAAAAAACTATGATGGGAAGTATTGTCCAAATCCTGCGCGCTATCAACTCATCTCCTTAGATTATTAAAAGCAGGTCATGGCAATGGGGATGAAAAGAAGAAAGCGTTTGAATAATTAAAATCTGCTTTAATGCAGGCAATGATGTAATATTGTAAAAAATTCGAGTCATCAAGCAGACACCCACTTTTGGGTCTGTCTGGTTATGATGGAAGGTATTACCCAAATTTTGCGCCCTATCAATCCCTCTCTTTAGATTATTAAAGAACGATCATTCGAGGGAGTGAAAAGGAATAAAGTTTGAAAAATTAAAATCTGTTTATATACAGGCGGTGATGCAATATCATCAAAATCTAAATCGGCAAGGAGACGTCTATTACAGTAGTATAGGAAAATCGGTACATGAAGGAAACTCTCAGTGGTTTCAAGATATTATATTTCAAAAACGAAACCATGACTATAAAATATGTGTTCCGACTAATACAGTTATCAGATTTTGGGATACATAAAGTATTTTTAGTTTTGGGGAAACAGTTCTGCTTGAGGAAAATGAAAAGTTGGGTTCTAAAAGTAGTAAGGGGTTGTGACCTATGCTAGAAGGTCAAGATTTGTTATTGTGAAAAAGGTCTAATATCAAGTGTGGTTTCAGTAAGTCGAAACGAATTAGTCTGCGTTGATTTAATAGGACCTCTACCGATGTCTAGCGGAGATGCTACATTTTTGTTTGTAGTCGTCGATGCTTTTTCAAAGCATGTAGCATTACATTTATTGAAACCAGTTACTGCTCGCAGTATCGTTAATCATACGAAGCTGATACTGCGAGGAAACCAAAGAGGGTCCTTTCTGGTGACAATAGATCGCAATTCAAAGCAAAGATGTGGAAAAACAAGGTGAACGCGTTAGATATTCAAGTCTCATTTACATGTGCATATTATCTGCAAGAAAATAGCATTGAACGAGTTCATCAAAAAACTGAAAAACTTCTTAGTGTTTTTTGCTATCAACAACATACCCTTATGGTACTATGAGTTACAGAGCTACTCTTTAACAAAGTTATGGGAACATGAGTGTTTTTCAAACCCAAATATCTTTGCTATTTTTTATCGAAACAACTTGATTCAAAATCGTTCTCAAAGCGCTAAAATCTCTACTTTTGAATGCTGTCATTCGAAGTGTCAAAAAGGTACAAATATGCCGAAAATTTTTCCCGGTTCCTTTGTCCGAATACTAGTATAGGGAATAGAGACATATTTGCTTGCAAAAAGTTATGTAGTTCTAATTTTTGGATATGTTGGTATATCAGTAGCCTAGTGAAAAATCCAAGTTTTCGACCTCGCCGCCCCTGTGCGGGCGCCGTGGGGCCCCAAAAACCATCAAAATTCCGGACTTCTTTTAGTTTTTTGAAAATATCTTTTTACCAAAGCATTACAGAGGACAAACTTTTGACTAAAAGTTGTAGAGCAATATATTTACTACAACTTCTGTCTAACAAATGTTTTTGTAGAACGATTAGGTAGATAGTTACGCTTCATCAAAGTTACCAATTTTTCGTAAAAATGATACTTTTTTGAGATTTTTGATTTTTTTACAGTTTTATTACTATTCAATTTACGAGGGTGGTCTGAAAAGTTTCCGACCTCAACGTGAAGATGGCAGCACTCGTAAATAAAAGCTACTGAATTTCGTTGTTCATCTGTTGACAGTTACTCACCAAAGTTTCAGCCATTTTGGACGCGCAGTTTTTATGTAACAGTCGTTTGAGTGAGTTGATGTGAGTTTTTTTGTGAACATGGACAAAATCGAGTATCGAGCTGTCATTAAATATTTGTTTTTGAAAGACAATACGCCTTCGCAAATAAAAGAAGAGTTGGATTCTGTGTATGGGGACTCTGCACCATCATTTACACTCAGTGAAATTTTGGGCTGCTGAATTTAAACGTGGCCGTAAGAGCTTGGGAGACGATGAACGTTCGGGACGTCCAAAACTGCAACTACCGACGAAAACATCGCCAAAGTTCACCAAATGGTGCTAGACGACCGCCGAATTAAAGTGAGAGAGATAGCAGAGGTTATGAACATATCAAAAGAACGTGTTTGTCACATATTAAATCAACATTTAGGCATGAGAAAGCTGTCCGCGCGTTGGGTGCCGCGTTTGCTCACGTTAGACCAAAAACGTGTTCGAATGAATATTTCCAACGCTCTTTTGGCGCAGTTTAGGCGAAATAAATCCAAACAGTGGACTGCAAAGGGGGAACCGGCTCCAAAAAAAGCAAAAACTGTTTTTTCGGCTGGGAAAGTGATGGCGACTGTTTTTTGGGATAGTCATGGAGTTATTTTAATCGATTATCTTCAAAAAGGAAAAACCATTACAGGAGCATACTATGCATCATTACTTGACAAGCTGAAGGCAGAACTTGCGAAAAAACGGCCACATTTGCAGAAAAAGAAAATCCTGTTTCACCAAGACAACGCACCGTCTCACACCTCAGCGGTTGCCATGGCGAAAATCCACGAATTACGGTTTGAACTGCTTGACCATCCGCCTTACTCACCAGATCTAGCCCCAAGCGACTTCTTTTTGTTCCCTCATCTAAAAATTGCGCTCGGAGGACAAAGATTTTCGTCAAATGAAGAGGCAATCACCTTCGTGAACAATTATTTTGCAGAGAAAAATGCCGAGTACTATTTGGACGGGTTACAGAGATGGGAGCATCGCTGGGAGAAGTGTGTAGAGTTACAAGGAGACTATGTTGAAAAATAAAAACAAATTTTCAGAAAAAATGTCTTGTATCTTTGTTAGGTCGGAAACTTTTCAGACCACCCTCGTATTATACCTCTACAGCATTTAAAAGTATAAATTTTAACGTTTAGAAAACCATTTCGGATCAAGCTGTTCCGATGAAAAATGGCGAAGATATTTGGGTTTGTAAAACACTCATTTTTGCAAACTTTCAAGTGTTCCTCTAATTTCATTAAGGAGTTTACTATATCAATCGATATAATGCATTAATCAACTGGATTCACGCAATAAAAAATTCCCAAAGAGTTCGAATAAGGAAAAGCTCGCAAAAAACTACTAAGGCAGAAAGGCGACAGCAACGTCACAACAATAAGGAAAGAATTGATGAGTTTACACAAGATTATTCATTGTTTACAAGTTCTATAATGAGAGGACAGAGTTTCCGGTATTATAAAATAAATAATTAAATTAGGCTGTTTATAAAAATTGTAATATATCTAAACAATACAAATTGTTTAAATTATATTGTAAAATATTATGAATTGTTAATAAATATTATTGTGAAATACTAACAATTATATTGTATCTTTACCTGTTTTTAAAGTACCTGTAATGAAAACAATTCTTTTTGTGCGTAATGGGATAAATCAAGAAATTGAATATCAAATTATGCAATTGAAAACATAAAATGCTATTATTGAATGAGGTTTTATTATTTATTACCAATTAAGTTCATTAGACAAATTGCTAAAATTTAAAAGCTATACCTGTTTAGCTACATTTGCATAGGAACATTATATTGTTATATTTTATATTGTATCCACAACTTTATCTTCTAAAATCATTGTAAAAGTATATACATAAATTCATCAACGGAAGGGCATATAAAGCAAAATTACATTTTGCGATTATATTTTGGTATTTAATACATAGTACAAACAATTTGTGATTAAATGGGCTCTTTGGAAAAGATACAAAGAAGCGCAACAGGTTTTAATAAGCTCATGAATAAATTAGTTTGTCCTTTGAACTAAACATCATAGATTAATTATCTTTATGTTTGAGTTTCTGCTGTTTTAAAACGATTTTCTATAATTATACTTTGCATCACAAAGAGCTCTTTGAAAATAGAAGTCGACCGTCCTGTATAAATAATAAACTACAACTTTTCTCACTAAACCCAACATTATGTTGATCAATTTTCATTTTTTTACGCAGTATTTGTCTTAGGATAAAACTTTTCTCACGAGCACGATCCCGATCAGAGCAGTTCTTGGTTTTCCACGTGTACGTGTGGTCGAAAAGTTCGATTTGTGTCAGTGGGAGGCTTTTATTAGATGCAAAGAATTTGATAATATTAAATATTATTTCGGTATGTATAACAACAAATTATTTACATAGTTAGACGGAGTAGTAAATTAGTAAATTGTGTAAATTAAATAGCTGTTGAATGAAAGCACCTAAGCGTTTAGTAACAAAGATAATCCTTATTACGTATACAACAGATACGTAGGAATTATTAACTGTGTTCAAAACTACCTTTTTAGATTGGGGTTTTCTCTCTCTTGCAAAGATTGCTATAATATATAATATAACACAGTGAACGCATCATCTTATTTAGCGAACCTGTGCTAACCTCACAAACCTTTTTTGTTGTAATTTTAAATAAATATCTTTAACTGTATCATAATGAAGTAAAGTTCGTCAAATATTCGGGAAATGGATGTAAATTCGTATAATTTAGAGTTATTACAACACGACAATCTTTTGTTGTTAAAAAAATATGAATTTACTGCTTTTCAAAAACATAAACAATTTCCGAAATAAAAAAAATAAATTAAAAAATTAAAAACCAATAATGTTTATTTATTAAAGCCGTCTGCAGATGTAGTATATTAAGGAATTAGTTGTAAGGCTGTTTGTTATCGCATGAGTACATGTTTGTAAAACGAGACATGGAGCTTATTTTAAGAAAATTTTTAAACTTTTTCTACCAGGATTTAGCTTGTTTTATCGATATATTTATTCCTATTAGAAAGTTTTCAGTGGCTCAAAGAATCAGGAAGAATTAATTTTAATTGCATATCTAGACTAATATAATTCTTTATGTCAACGGCGTCATGACAGAAAGGCGTAAGCGCCAAAAATGCCAAAATGAGATTTTTACGCAACAAGAAAATACACAAAAAGCTTTACCGACTGACTTAAAGGTTTAACCGACAAAAAATCGTAACGCGCGCAACTTGATAGCGAAATCTGTAAGCGACGTTTTCGCGCCATAAAAAATGCCGCACAGTTGTCAGGAAACGACCGGCCACCTTTGCGATAGGTTAAGTTACGCCCTAGTGCTGTAGTGTCTTAGTTTGTTTTAAAGGTAGGTTATTTATATTGTTGTTTTAGTTAATTTTAGTTATTAGAGTTGTTTAAAAACATGTTCATAGCAAAATTGTATGTTTTTCCAGCAAAATCCCTTAAAGTTTTAATTTGTCGCTTACGCCTTTTTGATATAACACATGGGCTGAAACGTCCCAG
>VTPC01057537.1:0-10273 GCA_011009095.1 Ignelater luminosus | reverse complement strand
TCAGGAAACGACCCCATTGCGCATCCATGGTAGGTATGGCTTGCATATTTGGCCAGCCTACAATCGAAGTATTATACATGACAATAAGAAAGGAGCATTGTTGCATTTGTGCCAAAACAGAAACAGACTTCAATACAGGATCATCGCTAATCAATCATATTTGCCAAAAGAACTGGAATGGCTCGTGGACGTGGAAGCTGATATAATTGCTAAAGGGTTTAAACTTAGTAGAACGATGTATAATATAAAATACACCAGAGTAGTTAAAAATAGTGACAGCAGCGTGATGAAGATATTGCGAACTCAATTGCCTTATGGTTCTGCGACCGAAATTGAAAAGGTCGACTGTAAGAACCATCTTCTACGCAACTTCGGAAAGAAGATGAGAGCAATTTATAATAAATCGTCTAATACAAAAGGAAATGTCTTCAAGAATATTCGACGAATAATAGAAAGCAAAGACCAAAACATACATATAGGCTATATTTCGGCTAAAAAATATCGTGGATCACAAAAGAATATTCCATTTAACCAAAGAATAATATTATTGGAATTTGACCTACTTAATGCACCCAAGCACTGTTTAGAAGTCCATACAGAATGTGCCAATTATTTTTGTTCAAAACAAGCAGATTGCTTAAATTCTTTGGAGTGTGGAACGATATATTCTATGTGCTATAAACGCATTGGCGTATCATATCAAGAGTTTGCTACAGTGCACATCAAATAATGCAGCAAAACAATTTATTGCATGTAAATTATAGCAGGAAAACAAATTAACTACATCTATAGAAGATCGTACACCTCTCGCTGTGACGCAGCAGCTATCTCCTATTATGCGGAATACGATAAACACGTGTTATTACAATCGGCGAAAGAAGACAGTAAGCTGTGGAGGTTTTTTCAAACATTTTGTGACAAATCAGAAAAACCAACGACGTAAGAGGATAGAAAAGCGAAACCAACGGCAAGAACTTCGGAAGAAGGGAAAACTAATGTTAACCAGCGAAAACCATAACATTTATTATGGTTTAAATACAGCTACAGGAAATAACAGCTACCAAAGTGATTTATGTCCTGAGTTAACTAAAATGAGGACGGAGTTTTTGAATCAGTTAGCTGAAGCAAATAGGGAAAAAATTGAGAAAGCAACTCAGTTGCAGAAAGAATCTCCAAGATGGTTTGTTGAAAGAAAGAAACAACTTACTGCCTCTAGATTTGGAAGAATATACAAATTACAAAATAAGACACCTAGTGGTGCAACAATAGCTGAAATGATAAATCCTTCTTTTAGGGTAAATATTTACACAGAGTATGGAAATTCAAGGGAACCTACAGCTATAGAAGAAGTTGAACGAAAATTACGTATAGAAATAAAAAAATCTGGATTAGTAGTTATTGACGAAAATTTCCCATTCCAATGATTTAATTGAGGAAAAGATGGTATGGTGAAAATAAAATGTCCTTCCTCAGCTCAGAATCATTCATCCGAAGATGCTGCTGCTCAAAACGAGCCAAACGTGAAAAAATATTACTTTCAGGGTCGAGGTCAATTACAGGTTGTTTATTTATCAGATCGTATTTTGTAATGTCATGTCGGTTAATACATTTGATATATATTGTATCTTTACTGGACGGCATTTTTTACTTTTAATTTTTCTTTTCTGTGATGATCAAAACTGTTTAAAAACTACTTATTCGTAGCTCTGTGGAACACTACTACAACCATATTATCTTTCTAATATCTAAGATTATGTGCAACTAGTTATACTTTTCTGTGATGATCTTTTCAGAATTATGTTATGTGGTAGAACCGACAAAAGAGCCATGTAAAATATCATAAAAGATTCTTGCAAATAAATAATACAAAGTTCGTTCAAGCGTTCTGGTGATTTTAAACACAGTTTTTATAATAAACTTTATTTTGCTAGTAGCTTTCTCGTATTTTTGTATTTTTATTCGAATTATCCTAAACAACCTTGATTCTTTAAAAAAGATCGTTGTAGATTACATTAAAAACCTTCCAACTCGAGTGATATCACCAAAAAATATTACTATAAAACATATACGTATAACAGTAATGAGTTTATTATTTCTATCTTGACTTCGTGGAATGGCAAGTATAAAAGTGATGAGCAAATATGTAGTTTTGTGTTGTTACTTACACATGTTTGTAATTTTTGGGGTAAGCAGAATTTATATGATTTTATGATTAGTATTGGTTTACTGGTATTTTATTTTTGTGCCCCCCCCCCCCCACTGTTGGCTTTGCAATTCGTTTGCCGGCCTAGGCTGGCAACAACTTAAATTTATAGAATGTGAAGAAACACGAGATGTTGATTTGAAAATTTAGATTTTAATCAATTTATCGGCGCAACACGCATGTAGAAAATGTTCTGCAAGTACTTGTGATATTCGTTTTAAAGATAAAGTATATTTTTTGAACTATCAAGAAAAAACTTATGCAAACAAATTCACGTAAACAAGGAGGTGCTGCAATGCATGTCGGGGTGGAATAAAGAAGCCACTACAAACCATTTCTTTTTATTTTGATAACTTTTCCTTAAAATTTAAAGTCAGAAAACATTTGCTGTATATTCTGTTTTTCAATTTGGGCACCCACTACTGGGCCAACGCTAACACTATACTGGCATTTCATTGCAAATTTAGTTCTACCAAGATGATTACACAGTTAAACTAGATGTACTTCACCTAGTAAGTTACAATCATAGCTATGGACAAGATGTCAAACTTGGCTTCGTTTGGTACAATCAAACTACCAGAGCTGCGAATGCTAGCGGATACCTCCTAAAGGATCTTTGAACGGACGTGAAGGCAAATATGAAAATACTTAGCTGTTACTAATTATCTTGTTATGATGGTTGTTATTATTTGCAGATGACTGTATTAAGTTACAAGTTCTTAAGTAACGAGTACAGACGAAATGGTATGTTTTTAACAATAAATCTTTGTCAAGAAGCTAATGTCGACAGGTTCGGCGTGACTAAAGCATTACAGGATTCAGTCAATATCCAACTTAAATGCTCTGTTAAAAAAGTAAGTATATCTTGGTAAATTGTGCGAATACCCTACGTGGTGGATCCATTACTAGAAGGAAAATTAATTGAGAAGAGTCTTAATTAACTTGCTTTACATTAATAGCTTTTGTTTTTATTTTATCTATACTAATCACATTATTATACACAGAGATTTTTGAGGATGATTCATGGAACTCTCGATTACTCCAAATTTCCTCTACATTTGCATGGTGGCAAGTATAGGCTCCAAATAAAAATGTATAATGGTCCGGATTTTTTAGAAGAGATGTATATCGATTTCGAGATTACAGAAAAAATTAAAAAATGGGAATTGGGAAGAATTTTCGATTAACCTTACCTTAATAATAATTATTTTTTTGAAATGTTCTTGCACAAAAGTCTTTAAAGCACTAACTTAGACTATTTGTAACTTTTGCCTTTTTGTTTGTGTATTCAACAATAAAATTCCACACAAAGATCGATATTTAATTTCTGTAGGTAAAAACGAATACGGTAATAATGTATGATAATCTAGAAAGAAGTCATTCAGAGTTACTTATGGAACTGAAGCTCATGTTTCATTAGCTTTAATAATGTTAAACTATTATAAGTTGTCATATATGATGGCAGATTGTGAAAGTGCTACTATGCTGCACTATAAGCAGTGTCTTATAAGTGTCCTCCTTTACACTTCAGGTAACTAAATAAGATATTTCTGAGAAAATCCGGATTCCAGTTTGCAATTCTTATTTGGAATTCTCATTAATAGATTACCAACCTCGTCAAGTCACCGCTCTCAATTTCTAATTCACTAATTAGAAGCTATTTAACTACAAAAATATAAATTGTAATAACGGTAAATAGAATTTCCTTTGCCAGTGACCCGAGCAGATATGGCAAAAACTCATAATAGGGTAAGGACTTGAATGAATTATCGATCCTCTTCTACCGCCTTGCAGTGTAGAGGTAGTACTGGTGATTACATGATGAATTTCTTCCATTTTTTCCTTTCTTGAGCGAGCCGTTTTGCTTTACCCCCAAACATGCCTTTCCTCTTCAGGATCTCCCCAATTTCCGCACACCATACTTTTCTTGGTCTTCCTCTTAATCTTTTTTCTATCACACCAGCTTCACATGTAATTTTTGGGTACATGACCTATCCATCTCAGTTGCTTCTTTCCATAATTAAAGGTTTGATGTTTAGTTGCTGCCTTATTATATAGCTTCGAAATATATTGTGTCTGGTTTTTCCCAGGATGGTACGTAGGAATCTCATTTCTGCAGACTATAGACGTGGTTTCTGTTGGTTTGTTAGAGCTCTCGATTCCAAACCATAGGTAATAGTGGGAATGAATAGTGATTTATATAATAGGACTTTTGTTTTGTTTACTTATTTTCCTTTTTTTCGGGGCATAATTTAGGAGTGAGTAATATAATCTATTAGCTTCTTTAATGCCCGGTTTCTGAAAGCAATTTATCTAACCGATAAAGTTATGCATTCCATAAATCGCCAAAAGGTGTTTCTCAAACGCTATGTTGTATTTATGAGACCGATATCGGCTTCATAAGTTATCGGAGCAAGTCGGTGCGATAAGTTATGTAGCGCCGGCGCATTCTACATCGGTTGAGGTTTCGCGCGGCATTTTTTCAATTACCTATCGCTAACAGCAGGTTATGTTTAAGATGAAAGTGCCGGTATAGAACGACAGTATTGTTGAAAAATGTGTAACAGTTTCAAATTATTTCAGTTTTTTAAAGTATTTTTTGTTTTTCTAGTGTTGCAAGTGCAGTAGCCACCTATTGGTTTCTCTCGTAACTACTTAAGAAACCGATAGTTATAAAGTAGAGTACAATATTTTGAGCAACACTTAAGAATTTTATCGGTTCCATAAAGTTATGCATCCGATAACTATCTGACACATAACATCACCTTTCAGAAACCGGGCATTAAGAAGTTTATCGGTTCCATAAAGTTATGCATCCGATAACTATCTGACACATAACACCACCTTTCAGAAACCGGGCATAAGTCTAGCATCAAGTCCTTCATCTAGTGTCCCCTGTTTCTCTATAGTACATCCAAGATAATTAAAGCTTGCAACTTGCACAATTATTTCCTTGTTTAAATTTAGCGTTGTGTTTATATGTGTTTTTGCTATAGTTATCACTAAAGCTAGGACTTATAAGCACAAAAATAATTTAAAAAAGCCCTTTAAAAAGCATAAAATTTTATTGAAAAAAACATAAAAATATGCATAAAAATTTTTTAAATTAATACAAAATAAACAATAGAAAATCTTATTCATTGGATTGGTTATTAAAAAAACAACTTACAATTAAATGTTTTTCTAAATGAATTTTAAAGCTGGCTCTTCTGTCACTTAATATATTTTTAAATGCCGAAAAACTTCTTTCACAATCTACACTTGTGATTGGTGCAAATTTGTATTTTGGAATTAGTGAAGGATCAATGTCAATATCAACGTGTTTTCCAGATAGAATATCAGCAATATCTTTTAACTTATAGTTTTTTCTTTCATAAAGTGCCCTGTAGAACCAGGAACTGCACATACCGCTTTTTTAAAATCATCTACGATTTTGACCGACTCAGTTAAAACAAGTCCTTGTGTTTCAAGTTGTGCTGAAGTTGTTTTATAGATCCAACGACAAATAAATAATTGCTTTTGAGAAAAGAAAGGTTTTGAGGCAATTCCCTATTTTTTAATACTTCTTGGCAGTCCCAGACTAGGCATGAAAACAAGAGACTAGAACGAGAACAAAAATTGATTTTTTAATGTAGTTCCTTTGCTTTTGAATACAAGTACTACACTGTTTTAATAATAACTTTAATCCATTATGAAAATAATCTTCTGTCTTTCCGCAAAAGGGCATTCAACAGCAGCTTGAAGTTCTTATCGTTCCTAGATTTTGCTTCCCTTAAAGTTTTTTTTAGATTTGGAAACAAAAAATAGTCGCAGGAGGCCAGATCTGGACTATAAGGCGGATGGTCGATTTCTACGAAACCACATTCAGCAATGGCAGCTTTTGAAACTCTTGACTTGTGCAATGGTGCATTGTCGTGGAGCAAGAGGACACCTTTCGTCAGTTTTCCTAGCCGTTTCACTTTGATAGACTCTCTGAGGCGATGCATTAGGCTCGTATAATACTCTCCTGTTACCGTGCTACGCTTATGCAGATAATCAATCATTAAAATTTCTTGACTGTTCCAAAAACGGTTGCCATTATTTTCCTACACCCGTCTCGCACTATCCCTTGTTATTCCAAGACATTCATGTAGAATTCTGAAAACCGTGGTTTCTGAAACTCCCAATAATGCTGCTAATTGTCGTTTCTTTATTCTTGTATCCTCCAGTACCAAACACTTGGCTTTTTCAATAACATCCGAAGTGACCACGTCAACAGGGCAGCCTGGCCGGGGATCATCATTCAGTGATTGTCGACCATGTTTAAACAATTTTGACCATTTGCAAATAGTTGACTTAGAAAAACAATTATCTCCGTATACAGCCAACATTTCTTCAAGAATAATTTTTAGAGTTTTTTTTTTGTTTTGTAAGGAATTTTATAACAGCTCGATATTCGACTTTGTTCATTTTGATACGTGACAGCACAAACTGACAGATAATAGAACTAATATTGCGGCAAGTGTTTTGTAACTTAATGCACACGTTATCAAGGCATATGGGATTAAAAAACATAATAATGAAAAATTGCATTCAAATTAAAAACTGCCTAGTCCGGGAATATAGAAAAGACCCCTCGTAGAATCGTGTAATTCAGCGTAGATCTGTATGTTTCAATAAATAAAATAAAATCTGATTTAGCATTAATTACGCAAAATTTATTTTGTAAGTCGCCATAAAACGAATTGTGCATATCTAATATTCCACAGTGTTATAAAAGTAAGACATTTACACGGTAGGATTTTACTGCGGTATCTTTTGTTGACACTCAAGCTGACAACAAACGTTCGTTTTCTATTGTATAAAAATAAACAAAATATTATATTAATTAGTGTTTTTATTTATACGATATTTGAAATTTAAGTGTTGCAAATATAACCTTGCATTTTATGTTATAAATTTGGGAAAATATTACATACTTTAATACTCGAATTCAGGCGATGTTAAAAAATTGCAATAATTGACTTTAATCATTACAGTTATCATCCCAAATTTCGTGTTAATTTGATCAATGGCTGCTTAGATATTACACTGGTTCTGTACTTTTGAAAACAACTTCTTTATGCTATGGAAAATTCTTCCTTCTGTTCGTTTTTCTTGCTTCTATATAAATAATTTTAAAACTAGTAGAAAGAGGATAGCTAATAAATAAACCTACAGCAACTCACAATGCCCTTTCTATGGCTTCTGCAAATATTTGCCTTGACCTCATAAATTCTTTGACACCTGGTTCTTTAAATATCGACAAATATACCTAAAAGAGTAACCTTCGGTCTGTACCTGCTAATCTCCTAAAAATCATAAAACTTACTGACCGTATTAATACAAATTCCGGGAAACGTTAAAGAAATTGTGAAACTTGTTACACTACAAAATTATATTATTAGCGAAAGCAATAAAAATTTAGAAATACTTGAAAAATTTTGAAGTTACACTTTTCTGTGACTTCAATTGTCTGGTCTGGTCACATATATATAATTATTATGATTCTGAAAACGTCAAGTCAAGTCAAGTCAATCGTTAAATTCCCGCCGAAGGCGGGAGGCCGTTTTAAGCTCCTCGTGGAGCTTCTTCAGCCTAGCTGAAAACGTCAATGATTATCCATCATTTGGAGGACGATGTTGATTCAAACAAAAGATCGCTCTGTGATGCAGATGCCGGTTTTCAAAAAATACAATACATGAGAAATAAAAAATATGAGAATTTGTAAACAACATTTTATTTTTGTATGTTGATACTGTGTATAATTTCTTCTTTAGTGGACTTTAATTGAACCTTTGGCTTTTGATTAATAAGTAAATAAGATAAACAAAACTTACTTGCCATCTTCATTTAAAAATCCTACAAGAATTTAGATTTGAAGACAAACTGAATAACGTTTTTTTACATCTTACTCAAAGGATTTAGTAAATTATGTGAAATAGAAATTCGTTTTAGACATAGTTTGAATCGTCCGTCTTTACCCGGCTTCTAGTATTCGCCTTTCTACGCCAGTGCCATCTATGCAACTTTAGCTAGACTGCTTACTGAACACAATATCTCGGCATTGATAGCACCATTTTTAAATATACATTGACCTTATGGGCTTTACAAAACTTCAAGTGTTACTTTAGTACTGTATAAGATTTCAAGCTGTAATATGTATTTACTGGGAGCTGGATATCCAATGTACATAATGATATAGTACAGATAAGAATAATAGTAATATTTACAAAAATATTAATTAATAAATCATGTGATTTCGTGCTTTTCTTCCACCAAAGTTTTTCCTGTGAAAAGTCTCAAAGATCTGGGAGAAAACTATATGATTAAATTTCCACACATCTATTTTTTCATTATATGTGAAATTTACAGCAAGTATTCTTAACATTCGCAAGCAATACTCGACGTTTTGCGCCATAGTTTTAGCAAGCAAATTCCCCCACCTTAATACGTATAAGAAGAAGAACAATTACAATGTTTTGAATGTAACCAAGAAAAATACCGCACAATGGTATATGATATACTTAGCCATCTATATGAGGGTACAAAAGGCCTAACAGTGTTTTTTCCATACTTAGAACTAAAGTTTACAATACTTTTAATAGACGAAAATTAGATTTTGTTGCGACTCTTTGTGGTACAAGCACAGATTACATACCTTTACAAGATGCGAAGGTTTGGGGCGGCACCTTTAATGTTGGAGGGTTCAGATTAAAGACCTTCAAATAGGTCGGCCATTAAATAGGTGGTATTCTTGAGTGGGAAATTTAAACCGTTTTGCAATTAAACCATTTTGCAATTAGAAATATTTCTCGATGATTATAAATAACCACTTTTAACTTTTAAAAATCTTTTAATAAGTAATTTTCTAGAATCCACCACCACAGAACAAACATATGCCCAGAGGTTAACAGGAATACCACCTATTTAATAGCGACTATTGTCATTCGACGTAAAATCTCGTCTCGGCAGGAAACGCTTACTTTCGCATCTTGTAAAGGTATGTAATCCGTGGTACAGGTGATGGGGCTCTCCTACCCAACCTTATATAGACGGTGACTTGCATCACTCTTGAGGCAGTAATTCATTAGACATTCAGTCAAACACATTCGTTCATTTGATAGTCATTCATTCACTTCAGTTACATTAAGGTAATGATAAAGAAATGTTTCGGTGTCAAAGCTTCTGGGTCATTTGGATCTAGGGACAGGGGGGTTAAGGGGGGGAGTTCATGCAATATGCGTTACAAGAGTATAAAACTCTTTGTAAGTTAAAGACTCGTCAAATACCACTCTGCGGAGGTGATGTTTAACGGTTCTTACTGCATGCTCCCATAATCCACCAAAATGCGGGAATTTCGCCGGTATAAAATGAAGGAAGTTTTGTGTTTTTATTTGACATGTCGTTGGTTATTCCATCTTGAAATGCAAGTACTTAGGAATCATTGTTGATAATAAATTATGTTGGGAAGATCATGTTAAATATGTTTGTAATAAATGTAAAGAAATTTCGAATAAAATCATAGCAGTAGCAAGGTTGTCTTGGGAGCTTTAAAGAAGAAATATTGAAATTATTGTACGAAAGCATTGTACCATAAGATCATTGATTCTTGTCCAGACGATATTACTTTCCACAGTCGTTATCAAAGCTTTATTTTAATGTGGAGTTGGCGACAAAACCTAGTAAGGACGAATGTTCACGGATAACGATCGGCGCATTTATGTTTTCCATTCCTCATTCTTTAAAGTTTATTTGTTTTTTGTTGCATTTTTATTAATTATTCAAATCAATGTGTCATTCAAGTGGTTGTAACAAGTAAGTCTATAACCATAGGTTACCGAAGTGGTCTATAGCATAATTAATGGTCAGTAGTGTAGTTATTATTGTAATTGTAAATTTCATAGGTTAGACATTTATTTTGTAAAAGATTTTTTATTATATTGAATAGATTTTATAAAACAACTTTTAATAACATTCAAAGTATGTAAGTTTTATAATTACTGAATGATCTAAAAAGTTTAAATTAATTTTATTAGTGGAAACAATAAT
>VTPC01056361.1:0-12174 GCA_011009095.1 Ignelater luminosus | reverse complement strand
TTGTGTCTTCATTTCTAACACGGGTACTTATTGAACCACCCTCGTAATTGTATATATTCGGTTGGCAGCAAAAAAGACTACTCCGCCACCAAAAGAAAGAGCAGACATGAAGTTAACTACCCTTTTGAGATCATAAATCTAATAAAAGAAGGAAAAAAAGCAAGAAAGATTTGGCACAGAACTAGACATCCTGTAGACAAAAGAGAATTTAATAAAATAAGTAAACAAACAAACGAAGAGATTAAAGAATTTAACCAGATTAGCTTTGAGAATATCTGAGTCATCTAAGCCTGGAAGCAGATAAGGATTACTTATTATGGAAAGCGACCAGCACATTCAAACGACCAGTCGTCCGTGTACCACCTATCAAAAATGTACAAAATTAATAGGCAAGACGCAATGATGAACAAAGCTGAAGTATTCGCAAATCATCAGGCTATCGTGTTTCAGCCAAACAATACTCATTTCACCGTAGATACAACACCCGATTACCAGTTCAAAGCTGCGATGAAGTTTACCACCCCAATTGGAATCGCACGGGAAATTGATAACAACCTCAATATTAAAAAGGCGCCTGGAATGTACGAAGTTTTACCCTGTTTACTAAAAAAGCTACCGCGGAAAGCGATTGTTATGCTGACATACTTATTTAATACCCGTTTTCGCTTAAATCATGTTCCGGAATGTTTTCAAATAGCGCAAATAATTATGTCGAAAAAGCCTGACAAACCAGCGGAGCAAGTAACATCGTATAGACCAATATTGTTGCTACCTGCCATATCTAAGCTGTTTGAGAAACTGTTGTTAAAACGCCTTAAACCGCTAGTCAACATACCTGATTTCCAATTTTAAGTTAGAAGTCTCCATTCAACGATAGACCAAGTACACAGAATAACAGCTGTGATAGAACAAGCATTTGCAAGATGTCTCGTAGGCGTTTGATAGAGTGTGGCGTCAGGACCTTATCTACAAGATGAGCAGATTACTGGCGTAGATCTATTGTCAATTTCTGGAATCATACCCCTCTAAAAGAAAGTTTAGAGTATCTCATGAAGGATCTTTTTTAAAGTTTCATCCGATCTCAGCAGGGGTCCTCGAGGTAGTGTCCTAAGACCACCACTTTACTTTCTTTACACTGCTGATATTCCTACATCAAAAGAAACAGTACTAGGTACATTTGCTGATGATACTGTTATTATGGAGAAAGATGCGTCTCAATCAAAACAGTTAAAAAACTTCCAACTGCAGTAAACAAGATCCACAAATGGACTATGGACTGGATAATAGAGCTTAATAGTTTGAAATCAGTTCAAGTCAATTTTACGTTGCGAAAAAACGACTGCAAAAACAAAACAAATTTTGAGGGATGTCAGATTCCGCAGACAGAGTCAACAAAATATCTCGGAAGGTTGAACTGGAGATACGATATCACGTGGAACAAAAGGTTAAACAAATCAAACTCAAAGTAAACAAAAATGTACTATGTAGTTGATTGGAAGATATCGCAACTTAATCTAAAATCTAAAAGACTAATTTATCAGTCTATAATAAGCGTCAGAGAATTGGTCAAGTTAGCTTAAATGCTAAGGTTTTGTTATTTATTATTCAAGATTACAACTTGTTATGTAATTTTGATTATATACCTAAAAGTTGAGTTCTTTATTTTATCTTAAAATATGATAGACTCTTTATTTTTAAATTATTTTGTGTAAATTTACTTAGTTAGTGCGATCACAACATGTACCCCTTTCAGGGCAAATGTGAGACACAACTAAATGAATTACATTAAAATTCAAATACACACATGGAAAAAAGTTAGGGATATTACAAAAATCTTATAGAATTTGTTATTAACGTAAGTTTTATTATTTATTTAGGTTTATATAGGAATTATTTAACACGTATAATTAAGAACTGAACGAAAAGTTAACAAAAACAAAAGAAAAACTATAAAAATTAAATAACTCAAAATAAAAACAAAAATTCAATTATTGTTCGAATGTCATTTTTTTAAGTAATAAAGTGTATGACCTCTGTGATTGCAAATTACACTTTGTACTCATCGTGGCATACTTAAAATTAGATGATCTATCAGTTCCTGCGGCAAAGTATCCCAAACTGTAGGTAAAACTGCCCTTAGTTTTTCTAAAGTCGTTGGCCGAGGAGTATACTGTCTCAATGCAGTTTTAAGTGTTGCCTATACATGTTGTATCGGATTAAGCCCCGAAGAACGAGGTGGTAATTGTATGTGGTCTATATCGCTTTTTACAATTTGATTCAGCACATTTCACGCTCAATGTAGTCTAGCATTATCATCTAGAAATACAAAATGTGGCTCTAAATTGTACCTATAGTTCTCGACGATACCGTTTATAATGTCATCTTGGTATATACGGGAATTCAGAGTTTTCTGGCAAACGTATAATTCCGTGCGCCCAACTAGGAAGATTCCTGCCCAAATCATAACTGCACCGTTGCCAAATGGATACACCTCTTGTACAAGGTATCGCCGATTTTGCTGATTGAGAACCTCCATACCCTTACACGGCTGGAATCACTATTTAATGCAATTCTGGATTTATTAGTATACATAACAAGACTTCATTCTTGATTCCATTGAGATCGCTCCCGACACCATCTTAAGCGGTTCCTCTGGTGAATATTTCCTAAAGCAACTGCTTGCCATTGCTTTCGTGATCTTAAATCTACTTTATGTAGCCGATTAAGAATGGTTTTACGTGTTACATTTACTTCTGCTGCTTGATACAAAGAATTTCTTATTCTCGAACAGGGATAGGTTACATTTCATTTTGCAGTAATTGATACGTATCTGTCCTGTTCAGCAGTTGTGGTTCGTGGTCTACCTGTGCGAGGTTTTTCTTTAACAGCTCCAGTTTGTCAACATCTGGTATAAAATCTGCTTATCATATTTTGCGTTACATGTAGCTGGGCAGCAACGTCAACTTGCCGAAGGCCCGCTTGAAGCATACCAATTGCTGTGTTTGCTTCAGGACTAGTTAAATGAACCCTTTCCCTGATGCATAACAATTATGCGTTTTAGTTTTGCAGAAATCTTGTTTAAATATATAAATTCAATTCGGTATTAAATAAAAAATATCTTATCAAACTTAACACTTACAAAAATATAAAAACAAAAATTTCTGAAAAAGCTAAATAGTGGCTATTTGATCTTACATTATCCATAAAAGGCGAAAAAGATATATTATTCAGCTTAAATAAAGTAATAAGAATTTGAACCGGCAAAATTACAATATCCTTAACTTTTTTCCATGTGTGTATTTTGTTTTTAGTGTTTTATGTAATTGAAACAGGTAGGTATGCAAACTGTGAATAAGGAAGGTTATCTCTTGGTACGTATGAATGGGAACGGATCTTCGAAGCAATATTTACATTTATGAAGCTTGCAATTAAGCATAGGTTCTACTAGGTATAGTTTTTTTACTAGCGAATTAGTTCACATTTCATTGATTGGCAGTTTAGGAACATCAGATTACAACAGAGAATATCTTTCTGCTTCTGAATAAGTAAAGTGTCGTATCAGAATTACGCTTTGAATTAATAATATAACCTTTTAGTAATTTATTCTTCCGCAACATTTTACGCTGTAGAGAAATTTCCTAATTGCTCACTTTGGTTTGGGTTGTGAAGGTTTTTGATACCTTAGTGATTCTTGGCTTTACCGCTGAGAAATCGTAACTGCCAAAGCAACAACGAATCCAGGCCCCTAATAATTATTTAAGAGGATTTGCTAGAGTTGTTACAATTTGGGATGTGTTAATCTAATTTTGGTATGTGAACGCATTCACTGTGTTTTATCCAGTTTTTCCATAAAAACCTTTAAAGCTTTTTTTTGTTCTTAAGGTAACGTACAAGGTCCTGATTTTGAATACATATAGAATTGCCCAGGTGAGGAATTAGATTATATTTTGCTGAACGTTGTATAATTTTTTGTGCTTAAACTACTTACTCTGATAATTAATTCATGCAATCCATAAGACTTGCTTTATACAAGGTGTTCCTGAATAAACGCGAAATATTTGAATGAACAATTTTTCACTTACTTCAAGACACAAAGTTCAGAAAATCATATTTCCAAATATATAATTCCTAGAAAGTTAATATCAAAATGCCGTATTTTCAATTTCTCTATGTGTAAATGACAAAAATAATACAATCTTCTTTTCAAAAAAGATAATAAAGACAATAGTTAGAAATATGACACAAGAGGACCTTTACTGCGAATCAAAAACATTAGAGATATAACATTTTGAGGATAAGTTTCTAGACTTTCAGAAGGTGTTTTTGAGTATATGCTTATATGAATGAGTATCGATCCTTCTACTAAAGTTTATGTGAAATTATTTGAATAAGATCTTGTTCTGTTAAGTGTCTTTACATTGGTCTGGGACTGCAAATTCTGGCTTCCTTGAGCAAAACTGATCTTAGTGTCTGTTTTGGAGTTTTGTTACCCAAGTTCTGTAACTTTTTCAAAACTTAGTTTAGACTGACGGCTTAACATATTAGTTACGTAATTATAGATTTCAAATGATTTAATTAGAACCTTTGGCCTTAGCATGTGGAATTAGTTTGCAGAACTATTTATTAATGAGTTTATAAACTTGCAGAATAATATCGAAATATCATTTTTATTGTTTCTTTATCTTTAGGTGCCATTCTTTCACTTCCACGTATATAGTTCCGACTGATCTAGACAATTATTTTGAGACCAATGTGTTAAATACCCAGCAAACACAGTTATATCGTAGCGATATCAGTGCCACTTCATCTGTGTACGAACTTGTTTAATGTTACATAGCACTATGTAATATGCTAAATTACATATTCCTTACGTTTACATTGTAACATTGTTAACATGTAACAAAGAGTATGCCCCATTAATTAATTAAGCTCCGGTCTTTCCACCTCCTTGTAAATTTATCATCCACATAACCCAAAACATTTTTCCAAGCTTCCGGCCAATTTATTCTAGTTTATAAAAGTTGCAGCAAGACCAAAATAAATTAGTCAAAAAATTGGACAAAAGTTAATACAACATATTGACCTTGCCCAAGTAAGAAAAGTCTCAGGTTAGCTGACCGATAAATTTATAATATTCTGTTTATAAACAAAAGTAAAAATTTGGAATTAAAGTTAAGAAAAGATCAAAGACATACATTGCAAAACGAATAGCCTACTAATATAACTAATATAAATAATATTACACAGTACTTTATTTTTGAAAGAAAATGTATTAAAAGTAATACTTGGAATAAAAGCTTTATTAATTTTCTTTAAAAAAGAAAAAATACAAAACAATTCCAAAACACATTAATCCGTTATTGTTTTCACGTCCCTTCTTAATCTCTGTGCAGCATGACGTAGTCTCTCAGAACATAGCACAATTTCTGAAAAACAAAACAATTCATATTTGCGAGCTATAAATATTATGATAGAAAGAATACCTTTGTCTTGGTTCCAGCCATTCGGAGATTCCCACGTTGACACCACCACGAATAACCTACAGCAAATTCGATGGTCAGAACATTTTTTTTTAATTTTGGAGGTCTTGCCTTTATAGCCAACTCCACCGATCTTACATAAAAAGAGTTTCTAGAAAAAAAAGATATCAAATGGACAAAAATAATTATGTGTAACAAACAAACCCGCATGTACTTTATTTTGAGGAAAATTTTCTAATTTTCCAAAACTTTCCTTTGTATCTATGGGCAGCATTTGCTCTACTTTTGATCATCTTTGATTGATTGATTAATCGTAATATCAGAATTTACAATGTTGGTATCGCTAAAACTACTTGTGTTGCTATTATTGTCATTGATGCTATTATTTCTTTCGTAGAATTGTTTTCAACTTTGTCAAAGATTTTATTATGCTTGTCATTTTTATTACTGATTAATTGTAATTTATGTTTCGCTTTCATAATATTTTTGTCTAGTTGATAAAGTACTGAAAGGTTTTTACTTTATTGTTTTAGACATTTCGCTTATAGTAAATTGTTATCCTTAAATATACAAGAATCAAAGAATCAGTACAAATACTACATTTTACTAATTTAAACTTATCTATTAAAATTAGCGACACTAAACGAGACAAATTTGCACAAAAACTGCGGAACACTGTAGAATGAATTTATTCGAACGAAGACCGAGAAACAAATCAGTGGCGTTTTTTGAAGGATACTCTGTTTAGATGCAGACGGGCTAAATCCTTTTATTACATTCTTAGAAAGGACCATGCCCCTCTCTTTCCCATTTGTAAAGTAAACACGAAATTTTCCTAACAACGTCTAAGAAGAAAGTCATAAATTTTGTTTGCAACTCCTTTCATATTGACAGATGAATCAAGCAAATTTTAAATTAACGGGATATTATTCACAATTATTGGAATTGTGCACTTTTTTCATACCTGCTTTTGAATAAGGAAATATTGATTTTTACCGCTTTACTGCTTGTTTATAAGTCGTTCAATATATGTAGTAAAGTTCCAGTTCAGAATAAGTGCATTGTATAAAAAAATATTATTATTTATCATCTTGGAATGGTCCCTACCTGATCAGGCGCTTTTGTGAGCGGCACAATCTGTACATCCGCACGGGGCAGTTCTGTTAACTTTTTTTAAGAGATCCAATTCACAGTGTGATTTTTATATAGAATATACTGTTACGTTTTGACAAAAACGTGTATTTATTTTTAATATTTATTTTTACTTAGTTTATGACAATTTATTTCCAGTATTTATTTACACTAACTTATTTATTTATTTATGTACAGAATAATTACATCACTGACTACATTTATTTTGTTCTTAACTACACGTGGTTATTTTCTGTAGAACTAACTGGCTCTATTCATGCTACCGCTTATATACGTTTCCTCGTTCCTGTCGATGAGTCCAAAAGGCTCGCGCCCTTTCTCGCACATTCGACGGTCGGAAACTCTGGACAGTGCGAGATCTCTCCGACACATTCGACCAGCAACGCCGAGACTGTTCAACACTTCTCTAGTATGTTCGAGCAATGACTCGTTACAAAACTATAGTTACATAAATATTGCTGTGGTTTTTGGTCATACAGCAGAATCAAGTAAAATTTTAGAGATCAAAATTGTTTTATGTTAATTTTGTTTATTTATTATTACACACAACAACAATTCAAAATACAAAAACCTATTACATATTATAGCTGTTACTGCCATTATTGTTATTATTATTTTTTAATAAATATGCATTACATTAACGTAGTATGTATAAACAGTAAATAAATATTCGACAGATACCTTCCGAATGTGAACATAACTAAAACCTCATTATTATGATTATGCCTAAACTAAAATTTTACAAAAGCTATATAAAAATAACGTAACGATGTTTTAAAAATATGTAATTTTAGGACTCTCTGAAAAGAAAGAAACTTTCAGGTGCACAATATCGACAACAAAAACGAGAAAAAGAGAAGCAAAAAGCAAAATTGGGAGGATCACTGATGAAATTTTTCGAGAAACCAAAAACTGGAGAGAAAGGAGATGAACGATTTCGGCACGGCATCGACATCAGCAATCAATGCTCTGAGTAACGAACCCACGGAGATGGAAGTATCTAAAGAGGATTCAACAATAAGAACTGCAAATTATTCTTCAGATAGTGATTTATTTGAAGAAACAGTTGATATAAATTTTGAATTGATTTTTGTGGTCTGAAGCCATTAACGATGGTTTTGCTAGTAGTGTAGTGAGACAAAGACCAGTGCCAGTACCCCAAAACTTTAATTTTTTGGTAAATAGTGATGGGAGAAAGTTCTTGGACCATTATTGTAAGAGACAACTTCCAAATGGTGAAAAAGTCAAAAGAGACTGGCTGATCTACTCGATGTCAAAAGATTCAATATATTGTTTTTGCTGTAAAATTTTTAGCAAAACGACAAGTAGTCTGTCTGATTTAAATAGCTTTTTGGATTGGCAACATTTGTCTTTAACTTTGGAACGACATGAGACGAGTGTTGTTCATAATGAAAATGTCAAGTCATAGCTAAATCTGATTGACAGTTTGAAAACAAAAACAACCATAATCCAAATGCAACTGCGACTTATTGAATCAGAAAAAAAACATTGGTATAAAGTAATTGAAAGGATACTAGGGTGTTCCTGAAAAACATGATTATAATTGTTTTGTGTTTCAATGTAAAGTTTATAGCCTCAAATTAATCATTCAACAGAAAATACTTTATCACTGTAACATGTCGAGAAACAACTTTGAAAATCGTAAAATATTCAAATATTGTCACGTGGCCGACAAGACGCTATGATTGGCGGAGAGCCACTGTGACGTCATTATGCATATTGGCAATCGAGAGTTAGTGCATACGAGATAGGAGACGCGTTTTAATTTGGTTTCATAACGAATTAGCTTCGTTTAGAGGTGACAATGAGTTCTGAAGGGACAATCGGACAATCTGCCGAAAGTACACATGTTAATAGTTGCCAATATACGTGCTCTCAGCAATTTTTTCGCTGCAGGTCTACGTATTGGAGCATGTGATCTCTTTCTGTCTGGCTGGAAATTGAAAAAAACGGGAAAGCGCTCCCTTTTTTAATCGAATTTTTGCAGTAGGGTCTAGCTTGACTTTCATATACTTTTCCAAATCTTCTTCTACCTGCAATAAAACAATTACCAACTTTAACAATTTATCAAAAAGATGTAATGTACATTCTATAATTCAAACAGCTTAAGTGTTTTTTAGAAGCAATTTATAAAATAATGTTTCAAACAACTGAATTTATTACTTTAGTAATTAAACTTTTCCCAATTTTCAAATATTTCTTTAAAATATCCATACTTCAATTAAAAATAATCACAAGATTTGGTAAGATTTGTAAACAGAATTCTAAAACATCCTGAATCACTTTGAGAACAAAGTAAATAAGAAATTTGCAACAACTATCCACATTCTCAAAAATAATTTTAATATACCTGTATAATGTTGAGAGTTTTCTGAATAATTTGTTACATTTATAGCAACATTGTTTCATATAGAAACGTTCAGTATAAATTTTAATAGTAAAACACGTTTTACAGTTAAACAAACTTCAAGTAGTTTAATTGTGTGCTAAGATCTCTCGTGACAAGCAGTTATTTTTAGCACATGAACTAAGCTGTATCATTATCTTGATATTAATATAAATACGAGGTGTGTGAGAAAAGTAATGAGACTGGCAACACTACGGGAGATCTGGCAACGTTGTATCTACCGGCCTTGGCTAAACCGGTTTGTCTATCGCTTCAACTTCCTCAGTCCGAGTTACAACTCCGCACAGCTAACACATTATTTTTGACAGCGCCGTCAGTGAAGTTGTGTTTTTGTTGTGTGTTACAGAAATGGAGCATCCGAATTTAGAGCAACGTTGTGCAATAAAGTTTTGTGTTAAACTTGGTGAATCCGCGAGTGTGACTTTTGAAAAGTTGAAACAGGTCTATGGGGAACAGTGCTTATCAAGAGCACAAGCTTTCCGCTGGCACAAATCATTTTTGGACGGCCGAAAACACGTTGAAGATGAATCTCGCTTAGGGAGACCTTCAACTTCAGAAACTGACGAAAACTTTCAACGTGTGAGGGCTCTTGTGAGATCAGACCGTCGTTTAACAATAAGGATGATGAGTGAACAGTTAAATTTAAACACTTTCACCGTGCATCAAGTTTTTTTGACAGTAAGGGTATCGTGCACAAAGAATTTGTTCCACCAGGACAAACTGTCAACAAAGTATTTTATAAAAGTGTCCTTGAAAAGCTCAGGAAAAGAGTAATTCGTGTGAGACCAGACATTGCAGACAAGTGGATGCTTCATCATGACAATGCTCCGTGTCACACAGCAATTTCCATCAGTGAATTTTTGATCTCAAAACGCATTACTGTTGTTCCTCGTCCCCCCTATTCACCTGATTTGAGTCCTTGTGACTTTTTCCTTTTCCCGAAATTGAAACGTGTCCTAAAAGGACGTCATTTTGGAAATCTGGAGAACATTCAAAAGACTGTAACCGACCAGTTAAAAGTCATACCAGTTGAAGACTTCCAGCGCTGCTACCAAGAGTGGGAACAACGACTCCGCCGGTGTACAGCCGCCCAAGAGTACTACTTTGAAGGGGATAACATTGTTGTTTGAAAAAAATAAAAACTTTGGTTAGTATGAAATCAGTCTCATTATTTTTCTCACATACCTCGTATGCATGAAAATAATGTTCTACTGACAAAAACATATATAAACAATGGAAAAAAGTTTAAATTTTGCTTACTAATACTTTACGTTTAAAAATCTAAAATTCAAATTTTATGTACATTTTTGTCGATATTTTATGCAAAACAGTAATAAATTATGTACTTAATTTAAAATGATTTTTGCAACAGTATAAATAAGACGTTAGAGATACAGTCGCAATGTCACGTCGCATTTGTTTCAACCAGTTTTTTCGTATGTCGCCGGTCGGGACATTTAAAAACAATTTTTTAGGTTGACGATAATTGCTGCTTTCGCAACCAGGCACAATGCAATATTTGTTTACAGCTTTCTTTTGAAAGTCTGCATTTCTTTCCGCGTGCTCCATCGTAAACAATGCTACGGCGGACTGACAATGTGCGGAGTGACGTCACAACAACATGTTGGTCTTTCTTGATCTTTTCAAATGCAGTACATTTTAAAGTCGCATTTACTGACGAAAACAATTTCTTTTAATTTAGAAATAAGTGCCAATATTTTTTTTTTGAAATATCATGGAAGACCCTATTGTCGTAATACAGTTCTAATCACGTCAGTGTCTGGCTTGTCATCAAAACAATTGTTTGAGTATAATAGCGGTAACTTCTTCAAAGCCACTGAAATAATATCAACTTTTGATTCGGTTATGCGCAAACATATTTGCAGAATCAAACAATGAAAATTGAAAAATGATTGAAGTCCTATGACTCATTATTTGGGGGATGGAATTCAAAATGAAATAATAGATTTACTAGGTACTACACTTAAAAATAATATTTTAAATATGATTAAGCAATCAAAATATTTTTCTATCATATTAGATTGCACATCGGATGTTAGCCATACGGAACAAATTACTTTCATAATTAGATGTGTTCTCTTAAATGATATCAATAACAAAGTAGAAATTCATTAACATTTTATTGGTTTTTGTCTAATCACAGATCCCACTGGTGAGGGTTTATGCAATTTTGTAACCAATTTATTTTCAGAATTAAACTTAGATATTTATAATATGCGAGGGCAAGGCTGTAACAATAGGTCTAACATGCGTGGAAAGTATAACGGGTTACAAAAAGAACTTTCAGAAATTAATAATACTGCATTTTTTATTCCATGCTCCGCTCATTTGTAAAGTAAACACGAAATTTTCCTATCAACGTCTAAGAAGAAAGTCATAAATTTTGTTTGCAACTTCTTTCACATTGACAGATGAATCAAGCAAATTTTAAATTAACGGAATATTATTCACTATTATTCGAATTGTGCACTTTTTTCATACCTGCCTTTAAATAAGAAAATATTGATTTTTACCGCTTTACTGCTTGTTGATAAGTCGTTCAATATATGTAGTACAGTTTCACTTCAGAATAAGTGCATTGTATAAAAATTTATTATTATTTATCATCTTGGAATGGTCCCTACCTGATCAGGGGCTTTTGTGCAAGGCACAATCTGTACATTCTGCTAGCTTTCTTTAAAAGATCCACTTCACTGTATGATTTTTATATAGAATACACTACAGTTACATTTATATTGCTGTGGTTTTTGGACATACAGCAAAATCAAGTCAAATTTTTATGTTAATTTGGTTTATCACTGTATATTTTAAGACTTAATTTATGTTAAAATTCAACACTGTTTTAATATCATCCATATTATTTTATGCCTTAAACATGTAGGAAAAAGCATAAGAGATTTAATTGCAAAAATTAAAAATGACTTTAGATTAGTATTTTTGAAAGTGAGTAAAGAACTATAAAAAGTCTGGATCGCGGTTGTTGTGGGATTTTAGTCATGTCTGAGATTATATTCTACATTAAATTTTGACAGATGTGAGTATAATCTTCTTATGAAATTATAACCTTATAAGAAATATTATGAAAAAATATAA
>VTPC01054262.1:0-10631 GCA_011009095.1 Ignelater luminosus | reverse complement strand
ATCTATATAAGTTATGTATTTGCAATGAATAAACTTTTTATACAATTAATTTTTTGATTCTCTATATCTTTAAAGACTTTAAAGACAATGGGGCTCATTTGTGGAACTAATATATAATAAGGGGGCGCCGATTTTAAGTTGACCGTCTAAAGCGTCTTTAGTAGACATTCTTAGTACAAAATCTAGGTATTTTGTGCTCACTATTATTTTAGCCCAATCTCAGGTAACTAACGTACTAGATGATTGACTAGAAATGAAAGAGGAAAGTGTGATCAGTTTACTTTCATGTTACAGCTCTCTTTCCTGAGGAGGAATACAAGGTATTTACAAGGTACTTAATAAAATCTTTCTGTTCAACATTCCTGTTCTCCAACAATGGAGATAGTCAGAGGAATGTAAGAATACAGCTTGTAGCCAGAAGACAATAGTAAATATGCAATGTAAATATAAAAATAGAGTAAATCCAAGAAATATGAGCTATTCTTGCTTGTTAGATTATTGAGTAACTCTCATGAATAGGGAGCGTTTTAGGATCAAAGACTTTATGTCACTGAAGCTGAATCATTATATCAACCAACTAGGTTGTGCGTTAGACAAACTCCATGTTTCCGAGCTTCTATAATAAGCATGGTAACAATAACGAGCTTGTCGTAGTACCTCTTACTGACGAGAACTATCAACGCAGAATCGGAGTAATAATCCATTTTCTGACAAAAAGAGATAGACATATTAATGACAGCAAGTGACAACGAGTGTTTTTGTAGCTAGTTCTGCTTCTTCTTGCACCAACCATCCTCAGCGTTGTATGGTTGTCTTGACAGGCAAACCTTGGAGGATGTGCGACAGATAAACTTTTTACTTTGTTGCAGTTCACTTGCATTGGCGTTTGTAAAAGGTAATTCTATGGAATCCTCCTAATTGATTTTTCCTGAAGTGCTTTCACCGAGGCAGTAAACACACAGTTTTGGTAGTAATAATATCATCTGTAAAGGAAATGTTAATAAGGCTTGCGTGGAAAGTGACCGGGACCAGTAAAAGTCGTAAAGTGTTAAAAGGTATAGCATCAACTACGTCGAAGCAGGTTTGGAAGCTAGGCTTATTTCAGGGTGGCTAGGGTAAGTCTGTAAAACCACCTAAAGTTTGTAAACCAACAAGACTGTCGGTTTCCTGGTCTCAGGCAAATTCTACCTCTCAATGCTTAATTTTCTCGTCGCATTTATGCTATTTTGTAGAAATTTGAATCCTTATCTGACCGTTTTATTGCCCCTAAAGCTATAAATTTTGTCAGCTTGAGAAGCATAAGTAACATTTATGGTTTCTGCAAACATCATATGCAAGATGCAAATTCTCGTTATGTCCCGCCCTGTTTGCATTAGTTGATCGGATTGTCTAAACATACGACTTCTTCAATAACCAATTATCTCCTAGTTTAACCCTCTTGAGGGGTTGGAATTGGCATTTGTCGCTTCAGAACTTGAGAGAGTCTTCCGTCAGCTTCCGTCAAATCAACAAGCTTTCGCGGTGTTAACCCTAGTGGGTATTTGGAACTTAAGATTTTTCGCGTCTTGCCGTGAAGTTGATACTTCTGATAAGGGGCAAAGCTTAAGTGTAAATTGCGCGACTGAACTCTGTCTTCGAACTATTTATTAATGATAATTCCTGGTAGGTCCGGATGTATCAAATTCCGTATTCTCGTACCTTCAACACTTCGCTTACTCCAGTAAAATCTCACAAGTGGATTCTCTTCTACTGTTCAGTTCATTATCATACCGTATTCTAACTCTCTTTGTTCTTCAAATTTTTATACGAGATTTGTACTGCCGTACTCTATTCTGATATTTTATAACTTAATTAAAATATCGCATTGCCGACCGTCTAAGAAAGACGCCCAAACCTGTACATACGTAAGTGTGTTATCGCTGTAATATCAGCTGTGCAGAGGTGCCGCAAGTTCAATGTACTGAATGCTAACAGTTGATCCTGCTTATAATCGGATTAGTGCCTGATAGTAGGTGAATATCGCTACCTAATTTATTATTTGTTTATAAAGAAGCATTATTGGCAGACCCTAATTGCCAATCTGTCGTCGCAATTATTTGCAAACATTATCTACAACTTTATCTTTTCACCACCGATCGTCTCGAACTGGCGAAAGACCTGCAAACACCAGTTGCTAGTAGCGAAAAACCTGTTGAACCGATCATATTGGTGACAGGATTGTTAAATTTATTTGCGCATAGTAAATTAGTAAATTACATGTCGAATTATAACGTAACTACCTTGTTCTGAATTTCGATAACTTTTATTTGTTTACTCTTTATGAACAAGATTTGTAGGTAATTAGCATTTATCTTTGTCATTTGCACATGTTAAAGATTATTAACGTAACGCCCTGTTATTCAATAACTTTATTTGAATTGTTTTGCTTAACAATAACCTTAGTTAAAGTATGCAACAACACCTGTAGGTGCTGATTTTAAAGCTTAACTTCGCATTAATTATTGCCCCGTTTATTCTTGCTAATATTTATGCTTCTATCATAATAGATCAACGAACCTTACCTCGAATATTTATGGTTACTTTATTTTATGTATGTCTTTTGGCTTTCTTGTTCCAGTACTGAATGTATCGTGCTGGATTGTTAAACCGTAAATACATGTACGTTTCGTCCGGTCTTGTTTACCGTATATTTATTTGTTTTGTGTGCTTTGTTTATAGGTTTCTAACTGTTTATTCAGAATTGTGTTATATTCCAATTGTGTCACCGGATTGCTGTAACCTTCTCTTGTATATATTTTTGTTTTACAGTGCTAATATATGCATTAACTTACCTTGATCTTTTATTGTTTTGACAGCATACTGATTTAATTACAGGAAACAGCTGTCCAGGAACCAGTGGCGCCGACTCTCTCACCCGAGTACCTTATCTCAAGTTCACTTTATAATAATAAGTATCTTATTAAAGTGCAGTACAGTCTCTATTTTATTTCTTTGTGTAAAGTTCGAACCTGTGGTTCGACCCTAACATCTTGCCAATTGATCCATATACGAAGATCAGCTGTAGGATCTTCTATTCAAAACTAGGTTATCGTTATACAACTACAGCTGGCGCTCTATTAATTTCAAGAACTCTAAGATTATCGTACCCCTACTACCGTATATTGTTAATTATTAAATTTAAACTTTTCTGTTTTTTAAATATTTTCAAAACAACATAAGACATTAAAATGATCTGCCCTACATATAGATTTTATAAAATATTCCATTAATTATTTTGATTAAAATCTTACAGTGGCGGAAATCAAAGGGTGGAGACATATAGTCCTGAATAAAATTTGATATGACACAAAACAATTAAATAATTTTATCTTACTTGGAATCTTAAATTCAAAGCAATGAAAGTAGAGTCTGTCTTTTTGTTATAGAATATTTGTGAACAATAGCAGCGTTTTTTAGTTTTATAAATTAATTTAATTTAGCATTTAATCGTTTACATTACAATAAGCAAACAAATATTAATTTAGTTGAATCTGTAATTCAATTTTGAACTGAAACTAACATAAGGCGAAACCTCCACAAACATGCGAATTTTTAGAAATAATACTATTTTACAAAAAAGCGATGCTTCTACAGCTTTTTATCCAGTTTATGTTTTCGGATGGTTGCTTGGAGTAGTACCTTTTAAAACTGAAGGGTCACTAGGAAAAAGAATTGTTACAATCAGCTACGGAATCTATACCTACATAGTAATGATTATATACATTTCTTCGTATGTGTTGCTTATGATATTAATAACGAAACTGTATTTCTTTGAAAACAAAAGCATAATCCAGATGTACATAGGAATACATTACTTACTGTTGTTCACGACTTTAGGGCTTTCTATGATAGTCACAAAAAATTTAAATAAAAACAGTTACGAAAAATTGAGGAATATGATAACTGCAATGCGATAAGATGATATTGGAAATAGGTGAAGCATCCATCAATGATAGATTTTCTTGTTTATTTTCTTTCGCTGAGATTATTATAAGCGTCTCCGTGTTATTTCGTGTATATTATTTTTCTTTGTTCTATTTCGATGTTACCGCAGTTTATAAATTGATGATATTATGTACTTTTGCTGGCCACATTTATAGAGAATACAGAAAAATTGAATTTGAATTATGGATGATATTGATAGCTACTAGATTCCGAGTACTTAATCAGGGACTAACTGTAAGTATGCAGGTAATATACGAGGGTGGTCTGAAAAGTTTCAGACCTCAACGTGAAGATAGCAGCACTTGTAAATAAAAGCTACTGAATTTCGTTGTTCATCTGTTGACAGTTGCTCAGCCAAGTCTCAGCCATTTTGGACGCGCAGTTTTTATGTAACAGTCGTTTGAGTGAGTTGATGTGAGTTTTTTTTGTGAAAATGGACAAAATCGAGTATCGAGCTGTCATTAAATATTTGTTTTTGAAAGGCAATACGCCTTCGCAAATAAAAGATGAGTTGGATTCTGTGTATGGGGACTCTGCACCATCATTTACCACAGTGAAATTTTGGGCTGCTGAATTTAAACGTGGCCGTAAGAGCTTGAGAGACGATGAACGTTCGGGACGTCCAAAAACTGCAACTACCGACGAAAACATCGCCAAAGTTCACCAAATGGTGCTAGACGACCGCCGAATTAAAGTGAGAGAGATAGCAGAAGTTATGAACATGTCAAAAGAACGTGTTTGTCACATATTAAATCAACATTTAGGCATGAGAAAGCTGTCTGCGCGTTGGGTGCCGCGTTTGCTCACGTTAGACCAAAAACGTGTTCGAATGAATATTTCCAACGCTCTTTTGGCGCAGTTTAGGCGAAATAAATCCGAGTTTTGGTGCCGATTAATTACTGTAGATGAAACTTGGATACACCATTATACGCCCGAAACAAAAATACAGTCCAAACAGTGGACTGCAAAGGAGGAACCGGCTCCAAAAAAAGCAAAAACTGTCTTTTCGGCTGGGAAAGTGATGGCGACTGTTTTTTGGGATAGTCATGGAGTTATTTTAATCGATTATCTTCAAAAAGGAAAAACCATTACAGGAGCATACTATGCATCATTACTTGACAAGCTGAAGGCAGAACCTGCGAAAAAACGGCCACATTTGCAGAAAAAGAAAATCCTGTTTCACCAAGACAACACACCTCAGCGGTTGCCATGGAGAAAATCCACGATTTACGGTTTGAACTGCTTGACCATCCGCCTTACTCACCAGATCTAGCCCCAAGCGACTTCTTTTTGTTCCCTCATCTAAAAATTGCGCTCGGAGGACGAAGCTTTTCGTCAAATGAAGAGGCAATCACCTTCGTGAACAATTATTTTGCAGAGAAAAATGCCGAGTACTATTTGGATGGGTAACAGAGATGGGAGCATGGCTGGGAGAAGTGTGTAAAGTTACAAGGAGACTATGTTGAAAAATAAAAAAAAATTTTCAGAAAAAATGTTTTGTATCTTTGGTAGGTCGGAAACTTTTCAGACCACCCTCGTAAACATGAACTTTACTATCACATCATTTGCCCCAATTTGCAGATTGGTTTCTTAAGTTTGGACAGCGTGACAGTAAAACAAATTTCTATGGTTTATGAAGAATTATGTTCCTTATTAAAATATATTAATAAAGTTTATTCGTTTTCGCTACTTACTGAGTGTTTAACAGGTTTTTGTGCGCTTACAATGGTGACATATGATCATTTTTATAATATTCACTACAGCAAACAGCTAGAAGTGTTTCTCGATGTTGGATTTTACTTTCTGCATAATTTATTGGTAGTGATATTCTGTTGCAGCTATGTATATAAACAAGTAAGTTACATAATAACTTAGTTCATTCAACATTACTTATTTCTTTTTTGATAAGTGTCTACCAACAATCTTCGAAACTGATTAGAAGCAGCAAAGAAACTACTTGCTAGCAGGACTTCTTGGCATGCTATTAATCATATTATGCCTACATTTATTTACTATTTCCTCGCAACGCTGCACGTCTCACAGTGTATCTCTGAATATTATATAATTAAATAACTACCCACGTTTACAGTATTGGAAATTCACTGGACATTTAACGACTAATGTTAATGTTTATTATTTCAGGCTAATGCTTCGAAATATGCAATGATGCGGAAAATGGCTAATGTAAAGGGTTATAAAGAAAGAAGAGAGGTTAGTATAGTAACCATCAAGTCACAGAATTTAAAATAAATTACAATAATATTGCATTATAAAGTATCTATAATTTCTTAAATTTAAACAGTAGCATTCAAGTTCTTTTTACAGGTTAATACCTTTTTCTTGCAATTGCTCCATTACGATGTGAAAATTACTGCGGGAGGTTTCTTTAACATAGACAACACATTAATTTTTGCTGTACGTTACAAACTTATTTTCATGAAGTTTTGTGAAAATTTACAAGGATGTTCTACTTTTAGATCCTTGGAGCTATTGCTACTTATATAGTGATACTCGAACAGTTTGATTTAATGTTAGAGTAGTAGACGACGTGTACAAGTAAGCCTGGCTACAACAGCAGTTTTACAGGGTTGTTGCACTATGTATGTATATTTGTTAAAAAATTGAATTTTTTGATTATTATATGTCTGAAAAGAATATCGATATGATAAAACTATACTCTGTATATGCACATATTTATACATTTTATATACTATTAACTCTTAAGTACTGCAATACCATTTCAAGCACGTAGCCATTGTATGGCAATCTAAAAGACTGCAATTTTTTATATTTGTATTTTTACATACATGCTGTTTTGTAGCTTCTGATTAATTATACTATATCTGGGGGAGGTATTTGATAAATACTCATTAACATTAAATGTTAATATCTATTAACATATTAATAATGAACATTTGTATGAAAACATGCACAGGTAACCAGTAAGATGCACTTGTTCAAATTTATTGTTATAAATCACAACGGTATAGAAAATTAGTAACTTAAGTTCTGTTGTTTGTAAGACTACATGTAATTCAAATAAAAAACTATAAAACGTAAGAATATAGCAGTTATTCAAAAACCAAACACTAATAGTCTTCAATATGAACTAACATATTTTAGGCACCGTTTTTACATACCTTTGAGAGCATTCTAAGCAAATCGGTATTTTGCATATAATGTAAATGCATTGCATTTTTCTTTTTCTTTGGTATGGGCACAGAAAACATGATTTGAGTTTTAGCAGTTTTTCTTCTTTATTTTGATCCGTATTATGCATATTATCGTCACCTAAAGCACAATGCCTTGAAAGTCGGAGTTCGAGGCGAGTTTGTTCTTTTCTCATCACTAGTTTGAGAATTACTAATCATCTGGCTAACTCAATCAATCTTATCTTTTCAAAGATTATCCTTATAAGTACAAGAAATTGTTAAAAATATTGACACAAGCATAAAAATAAACTTACCTGTATACATTGTACATTACACGAATACTCACGGTACTAATATCTAGAATTCTCAAAAAGTCTGCCATTGCCCAATTTCTTATTCTTCGAGATGTGGAATGGTTGACAAGTTTCTGGTCTAAAGCGTCTACACCTCTTTTGTTAAAATTATAAAACGAGATAGTTTTGGGTTTTCCCGTTTCGCAGTCTACAACTTTAGTATGATGCGTGGAACTAACCAGAATAACTGATTTTGATTATTTTGGAACATTAGAAATCATTGTCATCTTTCTAGTAAATTCAAATAAAGTTGCATTTACCTTTTAATTTTTATTTGGCAGGAATTCTCTTGGAATCTCCCGTTTATTTTCTTTTAGAGTACCAACATATGTAAGGCCATTTTGTTTCAATATTTCAAGTTCAATAGATGTAAACCAGTTGTCTACGGTTATGAATCTGTTACTATTGAAAATAGGTTTTGATAATCGCAGAACTGCTTGAGTAAGTTTTGGAAGTTTCTTGTTCATCTTCTGCTAAGGTGAAATCATTAGAATATTTTAGCTCATATTTAGCTTGTTTATTTCGTCAGAACATACGAAACTTACATCGTCCTCTAAAAGCAACTAACATTTCATCGATAGTGACGTTTGCCGCTGATTCATATTACTAACAGTTCTGTATGAAAATCTCAAATAGTTTTGAAACTAGTGCGAACGGATCAGTCTTTTTTTTTTGATTGTCGAAACACAAAGCTGACAACAAAAAACCAAATCTATTTTTGTTCACTAGATATCAAAAAAATTTTCTGTCAGTGCAATTCGTGGCAAAAAATTTTTTTATGTCTTTATGATTTGATTTGAAAGCAGTGCGGCGATGTAAAAAAACAGACAATAAAAGATCTTAGTTTTATCATATCAAAATCTTTTAAAATGTTTGTTTTGTACTTTTGTCTTTGCTTTTCAATGCGGAAATTAGTCCACTGCATATATTTCGACAGTATTTCTTCATCTATCCTGAAACCCCAAACATCGGAAGCTGATTTGGTAGTACTAGTACGAGCTGGTGTTATGCTTCACAGTTCCACATCGATTAAAAACCATTGTGATTCCCATTTAAATTTGTTTTTTCCATAAAAGCCTTTGCGAATTTTCAACACCTTTTCATTCCTGAGACCTTCTTTTCTACTGCCTTCTTTTTCACCATTGTCTTCTTCACCATTTGATGAAATATCTAGTTCCGATGCGCTATTGTGACCACTTTCAATAACATCATCATTCGAATCCATGTCATTTCCGCTTTTGGCTTCTTCAATCCATCGCTTTAAAATTAGCATCTGTTGCACGAACAAAATTTGATGAACCGGGCTGATCATTCATTGTAGTAGTAATAGTAGTAAGTAGTTGGGAAGGTTAAAGCTCAAATTTTTACTACCAACCTAGTAGCCAATTTAACACTGACAACTTAAAACCGGTTATGTTTTTTACCTGGCGATAGTCACTACTTCTTGCTATAGTTCGTCTTTCGAGTCTCATGAGCTTGCTATTCCTAGAATGGTTTCTGATCCTAAGCAGGTATCCTTGACTCTAAGCCTGACGCATTCATCCGCATTCTCGTTGCCATGGATCCCGCTGTACCTAGGAGTCCAGACAAGGCTTTGCCGTGGTAAGCCCTTCTTTATGTACTCCTGCATTAGAAATCTTTTATCCGTTGTAGCAGATATATATCTTTTGGTTCGTCATTCTCACGCCTTCTCCATATGCTGCTGATAGACTGACATTATATTTATCCTAGAAAACCGTGGTATACTTTTCCAGAGCAAAGTCTTTCTGCACATGTGAGTTTTCCAAATAAATGCCTGTTCCCGAGGATTGCCTGTTATCCATTCGTATAGAAAGCTAACGAATCCTAAATACTTCTTATGCGTTCTTAACCGATCTTCGCCTGTGTTGCCCTATAAGTGGAGGAAGGAGTTTTTTCGACTGACTGGGTAATGTTGGCGTAGGCGGTGTTAAACTCTTTTCAAACCATAACCCTGCATCTCACATTCTGAAGTGGGCCACCTTTGCTTCCTTCTTTATCTGAGAGCCTCAATAGAACCGCAGGGGTCGTCATTGCATAAGTCATACCCAGACAGGCCAGGCGTTGTTGCTAGGTTAGTCTTCAAGCGATGACCACTGGACCATACAGTATTCCAGGTTTGATAGTAGGTTATTTCAGAATAGATGCCTCAGGGTCTACCTACCACCTGGCGCAGCTACCAGAGTATCGCTGTCAACTTAGTTGCCACTTTGTCGGTATGTGAATTTCATCTTAATCTCTTTTCCAAAGTCAATTCTACATACTTAATCATTTTGCGCAAGCGGTAGAGCTCTAAATGGTACAATAATGGGTTCCTTTGCCCCTTCCGTCTTTCTCATCTGATGAAGAATATAATGATGTAATTGATCTCAAAAATCTAATTGGCATTAAAAGTTAGGGTTCAGCATCAACTTAAGAATTTCAGTTTTAAAACTATCAGGACATGCGTTATTGACGACCTAATGTACTTTCTGCCGTCTCCTTGAGCTGCCTCTCAGGTGCTGAGCACTAGGGTGATGACTTTTTGATTTTTTTTCTCAAAGATTATTTCCTGTAGGGCAAGTGAATGAACTTTTGCCTCTTAACGACTAAAATAAAGTTTATTCCATTAAAATATTGAAGAATGTCACGCACAAACCACTTTGAAATGTTATGTAGGCCATTTTAGTATTTTATTTAATTGTATGAACAATATTTATATATAATATAAGTCATTAAACCGACTTGTGCAGTAATTTATGTACCAGCTG
Organism: Ignelater luminosus; assembly: GCA_011009095.1. Classification (NCBI taxonomy): domain Eukaryota; kingdom Metazoa; phylum Arthropoda; class Insecta; order Coleoptera; family Elateridae; genus Ignelater; species Ignelater luminosus. Next base: position 374 of record VTPC01054262.1, on the reverse strand, counting down.
CATTTAACTCTCTCGGTAATTATATTTGAGCAATGAGTATATAATATTTTAATAGTAGTATATAATATTTTATTATAATTTTCTATAATTGATATTTGCTTTAAAACTCAATAACAGTTTCTTTAATTTGTTACGTATTTATTATGTACGTTAAGACCTTTTATATTTTAGTTGCTGAATAAAAGACAACATGTCGTTCAGGAAGAGCTCTTCTAGCACGGAAAAGAACAAGGAAACCTAGACAAAGAACTTAGTGCAGTTTCAAGCGCCATCAAAACGAGGCAAAGTAGCAATTTATAAAGCACCCTTGATTGAACGGACTCGCATGCCCCTGAAAAAGCACGTCATTGAACGCTGCAAATTTCTTGAATCTA
>VTPC01050761.1:0-12947 GCA_011009095.1 Ignelater luminosus | reverse complement strand
TAGTCTTAAAGATCTCTCCATACCACTTCATGGTAGAAATGAGTTTTCAATTAACAAAATAATTTAACAAACCATAATAAATTATTAATTTATTAAGGCAATTATAAAATACACAATAGTAATTTGAGTAAATATTTTCATTAATGAAGAATTCTCTTATCTTAGCTAATTGATACTATTTGCACTACTCCAGGGAGCTTATTTTGAACCCAGAACATTATCAACCTTATAACCAACATCAAAACATCAAAATTGAAATACAATTTATATCCAATTATAACTTTAAATGATAATTGTATTAAGTTCCAAGACAGAACCAACCCCTTTGTATACCTACTTATTACAAAATTACTTTTCCAAGTTTCCTGCTTGACAAAAGAACTTAAATAAATTTCCTGATCAAGTTTTAATTTGAAGTTAGTGGGAAATTAAGGAACTTCTATCTAGTGTAGCTGTTTGCTAAAGTTCAGTTCTGGAACGGTTGCAGGTTGCAACTTTGATGTTCTCGTTGTATTGTTTCCATGAAGTCTCTGGAAAATCTAGTTTAACACAGACAAACCAAATTCAATCGTGTCCTATTATAATTTAGACTTAATCGATATCTGTATAACTAAAGTTATAATTTTATTCTGGGATCTATCCGGTTACAATCTGTAACTTCAAATAAGTTATTATCATGTATATCATTATTATTACTAGTTTCCTCTTGAAAATGTTTTCTTCCTCTAAGAGAGTAAACTGAAATGTGCTAATTTCAGGTAAAAGACGTTCGCAGGCATTTCCATTGTAGCGTTATAATTGCATTTCGCTTGATTTATATTCCAGACAGTTCGTCCTCGTATTCAGATTTGACTTCCTACTACGTTTCTTTCTTATTTCCATAGTACTACAGGTTATTGTAAAATGGCGTTTCGAAAGCCTACAAAATTAGTAGTCTCTAAACGTATTACTTCGAGTTTATGGATCGACTAATTTAATTTCCTTTAGGGCATTTATTGTACGCGGTGTCTACTGTAATCTTGTAAAATTTAGTTGGATGCTGTAACTTATAGGAGTGTACATATTTGATTAGGCCGTTTGAACATTCAATAGCAATATGCTAAATAGTAAGTAATACTGATTGTGAGTGGCTAGATTCGATAACATACTCAAGATGCGTCTCGATTTTATGTGGAGTTTGCGTTCTGTTTGATTTAAGTTTGTTTTAGATTGGCGTTTGCTTAAATCGTTTACTTTCCTATCGATTTCCGATTTCTACTTTTATTTAAAACAATAGGTACGAATAGACAAAATCGATAATTTTAATTCTCACCCCATTGTATAAGAAATTTGTAGAACCTTAGGGAATGATACTTATCTAACTATGTATTATAACTCGAAGTCTTACTTACTCCCTTGGAGTCCATAAATTATGTTTTATTGCAAACCTGCTTTTATTGTTTCTAATTCAATACACTCTTGGTAAGCTGCAAATAAACATTAACTCTTCTATACATTATTACTACAATGCTAAATTTATAGAAGAGTTTTGTATTTTTAGAAACAAAGAAAAAAGGTTAGGACTAACTTTACGAATGCATGTTTTGGATATTATAAAGCTTTCCTTGTAAGATTCTAGCCGTTATTTGCTGAAATATTCCAATTTGATTAGGTAGATTAATTTTTTCTAAGATTTAGGATCTCATAAACGTTGATATCCCGGTTTTAAGGCGCAGGTGATTCTTCAAAATAAATTTCTTCTTAGTCGGATACAGTCACTGATGCTTTTTGCTAACTGAGTGTCTTTAAGTTACGATTGTAACTACGATTACACTGTTCTGGGCTAAAGATTCTGGGTACCTGACCAACTTGGCAAAGCACAACCATCATTGCTTGGTCATCTATTCTGGCTTGGTCACAATGACCAAAAGGTGATCTCTTTTCGACTCCACTGCAACTTATGGGCGGATTCTTTCCTTCCATATTTGATGCCAAAAGCCAACGGGTTTTTACAGACCGTCTATTTCTTATATGCTCCATTTCATTTCAATAATTCGTTCCGCCATAATTTACAATGTATTAGCTTTTATGACAGTTTGCGCTACCGAGATCACTTTTGGTAGCAGTCATTGCTCGGCTGAACTAATTGAAATTAAGATAAGATCCTAAGCTGTTCTCAATGTTTATATGTAGTTTTTAATAAAGATATCAATCTGACTTGGTGTTTTACGCTTTCTACTGTTGCCAATAAGCCCCAAAATGTCTTTTAGTATAGCTTATTTTATCATTTAGGGAGTTTTGGTTCTTTAAGGAATTTCCAAATGTTATTTTTAAATATATTTTCAATTTATCACTAGATCTTCACAATCTATTATACAGTGAAGTAAATTCATTTCCTCCTGATACAAAATACTCTGCAGAGTAGACGTTTTTTAAAATTAGGATGACAAAGTAGCTGTTCATAAAACAACTTAAGAACTACTGTCGTAATTCTCTATGACGATAAGAACTGGGAAAAAAAGGCTTTAATATTGGAAGGTCTAAATAGTTTTATACACAAGCACAAAACTACTTTTGATAAAGGAATTCGGAAAATAACCTACAGTATTTGCTGCTAGTTTTCTAACGCAGAAGAGATTACTAGTACCAAAGATGTTTGAACACATAGATTTGTAATTTGTCTGCGAACAGCAGTATTTTCTTGCTAAAGTCGCTTTGAAACATGAGAACATTTTCATAACATTTATAACTAAAACTTTCTACAGTTTATTACCTCACAGCAAATTTTCACCTTTGTCTTTATCACTCTCTGCCTTTGCCGGTTCTTCCTCTTCTTGGTCGTCTTATTCACCACCTACCTGGTTAGGTTTAGCTCTACCCTTGTGCTCATCAGCGTCTTGAATAATTGAAACCTTGGACTTTGATCTATGAAAAAAAAAAGCAAGAAATACACATATAGTTAGATCTCGCCTACTCTTTCTCCCTCTATTACTTACTCTCGTGGAATTACGTCAGGTTGAAGGAAAGACATCTGCAACTCATACTTCCATGGTTTAATTCGCTTGGCAGCTTCGCCACTTTTTGTTCTCCTTCTTATCATGGCTTATCTGTAGCTGTCCTGTAGTTTTCTCCATTCTGCTTTCAGGTCCGGGGCTATAACCACAAGTGCATTAGAAATTCTAACACATAGTATATTATTAAAAATGTTTTAGGCTAGTAACCATTTTACTCTTTTTTCTTAGGTACCTCGCAACTACCAATTCTTTCAGATCGATGGCTTTTACTTATCGCATGGGTGGGATTGTTAAAGAGGTCTGTAGAGCCCTTTGGAAAAACCTCCAACCTATACTCATGCCTGAGCTAAATGAAGAGGTTTGAAAGGCATCAGAAAATGTTTATAAGGAAAAGTGGACCTTTCTCACTGTGTCGCATCAATCGATGTCAAACATGTTCAAATTAAGGCTCCTCAACTAAGAGGCTCTGAATTTTTTAACTACAAAAAGTATCACTCTATTGTATTGCTGGCATTAGTTGATGGCAATAAAAGGTTCCTTGCTGTAGATGTAGGGCAGTATGGAAGAGTTAGTGATGGAAACGTGTTTGCCATTAGTGCCATTGATAAGCGTTTAGCTGAAGCAAACATTGGTTTGCCTCCAGATAAAAATTTGGGCGAGGTCAGTATGCTATACGTCATAGTTGGTAACGAAGCTTTTTTCCTTAAAAGGTACCTGATGAGACCTTTTTTGAAAACTGGACGAAGACTCAGTGAGGCAAAACAAATTTTCAATTACAGGCTTTCAAGAAGCAGGAATACTGTTGAAAATGCTTTTGGCATTCTTGCTAATACCTGGAGGGCATATCATCGTTCAGTGGAATACCGGGTTGAGCTTGCTGATAAAGTTGTCAAAGCTACCGTTATCTTACACAATTATCTACGAAAATTACTAACGCGAGCCGGCATCTCTGCAGATGGAGAAGTCAAAGACGACGCTGATCATCAAGTACACAATTTTGTATAGCTGCGCCCTGGTATTGCAAGAAATGCAACAAGGGAGGCCCTAGAGGCTCGAATTTCGTTCATGGAATACTTTATATCTGATGAAGGTCGAGCAGAATAGCAAGAAGGAATAGTAAATCGTGTAGTTTAAATAACCCTTATTACAAAATTATTACATATTGCAAAATGCAGAAGCTGAGTTTTTTGTATAATAAATAAAATTAAAAATATCTTTACCTGGTTTTTGCAATGTTCCGGTAATCTTCTCCCACACATTGTCCCTTATGTTTTGATTCCGGTATCCCTCAACTGATTTCTTCCATAGACATGGATATTTTCTAATTTCTTCAATTAGACACCATTTTTTTAAAACACGTGGTGAAACCACTGAGCGTGCTGTAATCACTAGTTTGATGTCTATTGCGCATGTCCGTACTTGTCGACGAACTGGAAAAATATCTGACGACAAAACTTCGACGACGCAGTTAACATTCGAAACATAGCAAGCATAACTCAAGGAATACTAAGATACAACATAGCAAATAACATTTCTTGTTTAGCTTAGCATACACGCGCGACAAAGTACGTATGTTAGAAAGATACGACAAGATCGTAATACTTTTTTTAACTTTAATCTTACAAAATGTGGAGATTGGTATGGTTTACTACAGCACGACAACACATGATAAACAATGTCAGGTTGTTAGTGTGCTTATTTAACAACACGGTTATTCGCAATGACGGTTAATGCAAAATCTGTGCCAGTGCCGTAACATGAAATGAAACGATAGATATTTAAATCGATAAATAATAAAGAAAAACAACAGCCTGACTTGAATAAGCCTTACAAACTAACGCTAAAGCGTTGGAATAAATTAAGCCCTTTTGGTTCTTCCAGCATTTGTCATTCCATTTTCAGCTAACATTTGAGACCATACCACTCTTGCCGTATTCTTGAATCTTTTCTGGTATACTTTGTTTTATTAAATTCAATTCTTTTAATAAACAAACACAAAACAAGAGAATTGAAAATTCCGGGCATTGTTCAGATGTACTCACCAAAGCAACGTAAAATTAAATTTTTATACAGACTCATCAACTATTCTCAAGTACTTACACACATTAAATTCTAGTTTTTCGTAAATACAAAATAAATATTTTTCAAAAGGAATTTCGTTTTTCTGTTAAATCTTCTTTACGTTATATTCAATGAGATGTTTGTTTAGTAAAAAGCACGATTTTCCTAATATTTGAGCAAAACAACATTAAATTAAATTTAATCCAATTTAACAGCCAAGAATATTTCATTTCTTTCAAGTTCTCCTTTTATATAATTTAAATTATGCAGGAAGCAAGAGACCGACACAAACTGAAACATGCCTGTAAAAGAGGACCTCTTTAATCAAGATATTATGGTTTTATGAATAAGATAATCATTCAGGTCTGATTATAATCTTTTATATTCAACTGTTAGCGCTCTAAAAATAATTTCTAATTTAAAAATAAATGTCAACTATTTTAAAAGTGTCTTTTTGGAATTGTTATTTTAAATCATTGAGAAGAATTTCGTTTCAAGTTCAAATGTTAATTTGTAATAACACTCCAAAAAATTTTTGCAAAATTTGTAACAAAAAACAAATTCATTTACAGAAACGTATAATTTATATTATTTGCTCAAGGGTGGATGTGGCAATGAAGTGAAATTCGAACATTACTGAAAATTGAAATAAAATGTAAATTAAGGTGCTTCTGCAATTCCCAAAAGTACTGTAGGAGGTTTTGTCAGTTATTACGACTAATTCATTTATAGCAAGTGTCTTTTTGTTTACGGTCTCCGTCAATCCTCAATTAGTTGATGTGTTTTTGCTCTTTTGCATAAATAAGTTTTTCCGAATAATTCCGAAACGTACTAGCAAATAATTCTAATTTTCATTTGTTTTCAGAAATGCTTATTTTATGTAACCTTCATTTTTGTTGGAGTCTACACAAATCACTGCTTGGCATGTAATGATGTATGATGTCACACCAATAAATTTTAAATTCCAGATTGGTATATTCTGCCATACTTTCGTAGTTTCACTTCTAACTTGCAACTTATTACACGCAAGAATCACAGAATGAAAAATTTCTTTTCTACCTTTTAATAGCAATAATCAATGGTTTCTTGTCTCAACAATAATTCATGACCTTAGTGCAATTTGCAGACGACAGGCGCTTTGGCAAAAGCTGATACAATACTATTACAGGCTTAACTTCAGCTCTGAAAGTACAAATTTAACCCAAACAAGATTTAGAAAAACAATTCTGTGAGTACTACGTCTCCTAAAACTTTCTTTCACCTACCATAAACTATCTAGGTTTATCTTTATAGAAACAAAGAGTTATCCTATCTGTGATGAGCATTGGAATGTGCACTACCAACCACACCTGCAAAAGTTTCATTTATCTTTTTGTAATCTGTTGATCTATAAGTAGGTTTTGAATCTGGGTACCCTCAACTTGCATAGAAAAAGGGACTGTATCTTCATCGCTCATAGAAGGTATGTGAGTTAGCAGGGATTTTCTGGATAGACATAGGCTTTAAATTCTCATAGGACAATTTGATATAAACTGAAGCAAAACTGTACATCTATAAGTCTTTACTCTAAGATCTTCCAAAACCCAATCCCGAAAGAAAAATTAAATTTTTGTAGTGGTTTCTAATCACTAAAGAATTAGAAACTGCCAGTGTTTGTTTAATGAAACTGACAATAAGTAGCAATACAATCGATTATACGATAGTTGTTACATTGTTAGAATCACCAACAAAAAATGTTTTATAAGATACATACACAGATGCCATAAAGTTTGTCACCATTAGGTCTGACCTGTCCAGATTGGAGAAAGATAAGCAGTAACAAAGCATGAAGAATCATTAAGATCCCTTGCAATAAGATCTAACTGGATTATTTTGGTTGTGTCTTTCTACAAACCTTTGTAGATGCTTCCTTTATTTAAGAGGTAGGTATCTTAAGAAGTTCTCAACAACGGTAAAAGTAAAAATTTGTAGAGGGCGGCCAAAAGAAAGAAATCAGTGCTTTTGCTAATTTTATCGTTAAATCATTAATTGAGGAATTGAAAGGTTTTAGATAGTACCCTAGGTAGGAGAATTTCTCAAAAAAAGTTTGAAAAACATTCAGTTACAAATGAAATGTATTTGTATAAGTTAGAATTTAAATTAAATAATTATCAAAGGACTCTATACTTCTACTATTACCTCCAAATTCTTGTTTAAAACATCAGTGATTTTTTAAAAGCCACAAACCCAAAGATTTGAATTTGCTGCTACTTCTACTATGCCTTTTTCTAAGGTTTCTTTAAAAAATTATATTTATTAGAGAGAACTAAATTTTGTAGCAAAGTGCAAAGCTTCAGTCATTCATTTCGGGACGGATAACGTATTTAGACTAAACTAAAAAATTAATTCCAGATTCAAACATATAAACGAAACAGCTTTTCTGGCTAGACTATTGCTAAAGCTTGGAACTTATATTTCTGATATAGTCCAGGCAAATTAGACAAAAGATTGGAAATGAATCACGTACTCTTGAAATTTGGTACAGTTGTTCCCTGAGGTGTCCTGATGCACATATTAAAAATCCCCGTGATGGGGAGTGAGCGGGGGGTGGGGAACAGTTTAAAGTGCATTCTTTTCCGTTTTTCTCAAATATCTCGGAATCCATTGACTTACGGTAAAAGTACTCTTTATACAACGTTAAAGTACACAACATTTCCTACAAGAAAGGTCCTATACATGTTCTTCGTAGGATTGATAGTTTAAGAGTTATGGTGGGGGAAAGGTATAAAAATAATGTTAAAAATTAAAGTTTGTTGTATCACACCCGCTAAAACCGTAGAGAAAGAAGATGCAACGGTAGAATAAAATTTGTTATAACTGTTGAAACGAGAACAGTTGGGTTTCTACTTTCCCTCTTCCTGGTTTCAGAAAGAAAATAGTAGGTGACGATAAGGCCGTTAGCATTGCAACAAAGTCGACATCCTCCCCAACAACGGTCACACAAGGATTTGTTGCAGTTTTGCCAACTGCAGTCTGTATGATGTCATAGTCAGCATCATTCACTGCAACGTGTGTCTCTATCCCATCAGCATTCATTTTCTCACACAGCAACGTGATTAGTCTTGCCTTATTCTGTGCATTAGCCAGGAAGTGTTGTTGTTGTATAGTAACTTTTATGTGTTCATCAAAGTTGACATTCGTAGAACTTATAGCAAAGTATTCCTGATTTACAAATTGGGTAAATTCATCCGGAGCCATTTTAGATTCAAGGCAAAGCATATCAACAAGGTATAAATGAGCAGATTTGGCGTACTAAAAATAGCCGCATGCATAAAAGAAAAGTATTATTCTCTGTATACATGTTAAATGGCCCTCCCAGTCTCCTGAACGTTCGGCTGCTATGCAGTTTTTCATTATTATCATTATGTGATACTATTGCACCCATAGTGCAGACGTAGGACCGTTCTTTTTCAATCTTTGCAGTTCTTTAACTTCTTTAACTGCGGGCTAACCAGGCTCTCATTTCTTTTAATTGTTAGATGACTTAATATCTCTTAATGAAAATCTGATATCAAGTAGCCTGCACTATTTTTTTCCTCTTCTGTAATGTCACAGTTGTTCAAAATTATGGAAGTCGAAACACAGTGAATGACCAAGTGTGCATGAACTGCTCTGCTGAAAGCATGGCCTCCCATAATCTTTTTGACTGAGATGGTGGCAACAATTAGGCATAGCAATTCCTGAAAGCCACTCCCGGACATAAAGTAGCCTATACATCCAAGAAACAACATACACGTATGGAAACCACCTCTACGTTTTTCATTCTCATTTCTCTTGCCTTGAAGAAAAGCGGCTGGTCAAAGGCCGCAAAACATGTCTTGAGTCCTAATTACTGACAATTCCAATACGGTTCTTGGTTTACCAAATCGTCCGTGACACGTGCCACTGCTTGTATTTGCTGATTTTTATGAGGGACCCGCTGTAAAATACTTACGAAGTCAAAGTCATAAATGCAGTATATATTTTGGAACACTATATCCTGCCTTACCTCCTCTAACAGTTCTAACTCGATAATTGAACTTTATATTGAATTATTAGTATTATTAATACAACATTTTTATATGTTATCAGCCTTCTATCAAAATTTTTTCTAAAAATAAAAATATTCATGCGAAACTTCGAATTTCAACATTATTTCCATACCTTTCCTATACCATAACTCTTAAACTATCAATTCTACAAAAAATATGCATAGGACTTTGCGTGTAGGAAATCTTGTCTACTCTAACTTTGTATAGAAAGTACTTTTACCGTACGTCAATAGATTCCGAAATATTTAAGAAAAACTAAATAGAATGCACTTTAAACTGCTCCCCACTCCCCGGTGCACCCCCACCTCCATCGGGGATTTTTGATATGTACATCAGGACACCTCAGGAAATAACTGTGCTAAATTTCAAGAGTTACGAGATTCGTTTCCGAACTTTGCCTATTTTTTGTCTAATTTGCCTGAACTAATATATTCTCAAAAATCTGATTTTTCTGATTCTCTTTTCTCTTTTAATGCAAAGTCTACTGAAATTCTGATGATTCTCAAAAATCAAAATGCAAGCAGTAATAATGTAATTTTAGTTTGGGGTTCTGTTTTGATCACTTAACTCATTTTTGACTGATGTACCCAAGCAGGTACATCAATTCTTTTATTTTACTGTCATCTAGTGAAGATCTTCTGAACTACTAGGTTCTTATCGTCTTCTATAAACTACAGCATTCTATGTTATGCCAGGTACTTGCTCACGTGTTCTGCCCGTCATGTGTATTCTTACAAGTGTGAACTATTGTTGAATAACAACTAAACGGTAAGTGATAATTGAGTTTTTGTTTGCTTAATTTTGATTATAAAACATTGATCTACACATTTCCATACAAACAACAACTAATTTTCTTTAAATTTCAAAATAATAAATCAAATTAGCTGTACTCAAACAGATACAATGGGTAAATGTGGTATCATAGCACTCACAACCAAATTATATATATTCTTTCAATTCTTTACAGAAATGAGTTGCACAAATGTTGTTAGCGACCCGTAAAAGCATATGGGTATCATAATTTTCTTCCTGATGCTTTGGAAGCTCTGGAGGATGACGACGATCTTGTCATTTTATCTCCAAACGTGGACCAACTAACAGATGAAGAAGAATTCAATGATAATAATATACTGATTGCAGATATGCCTAACGATATTGCAGGTCAAATTCAAATAATAAGAACTTCTTCGGAAAGTTACTATGACAGCAGTGATGATGAGTTACTAAGTGATAAACAGAAGCTATTGAAGATGTCTAAAGAATCTAAATCAGCAAAACCTTCTGTTATTAGTAAATTGACCAAGCAGGTACATGGTTCAAATTGCAGAATAATATTAGTAACTGTGAATACAACAATCAAAAGCTCTTAATTGAAAATATTAAATCATTAAATCTAGTGGATGTTTCTGAAATTTTTTTGGATGAATCAACTATTAATTATATAGTCAATTAGACTCTTGGTAATGCGGTGCAAAACAACCGGCATGATTTTTCAGTAACTAGAAAAGGAATGAGAACTTCTATAGCAATTTTATACTAGTCTGGGTATCACAGATTGCCACAAGAGCGTATGCATTGGTGTGAAGATGAAGATTTGGAAGTCCAAATTATATCTGCAGCAATTCCCAGAAACAGATACTATCAAATAAAGCAAAATATTCATTTTGCTAATAATTCCAATATTGATAAATCAGATAAAATGTTTAAACTTCGTCCCCTCATGAATATTTCCAACGAGAAATTTAAACCATGGGGTAGTTTTCAGACATATTTATATATAGATGAAGCAATGGTAAGGTATTTTGAGCATCATTCTGCTAAATAATTTATAAAAGGAAAACCCGTAAGATTCGGATATAAAAACTGGGTGTTATCTAGCTCTGATGGATATTGTTATCACTTTGACACGTACTGTGAAAAAAATAATAATGAAAATACATCCGACAGTCTGGGTAGCAATGTTATGTTAAACTTACTTTAAAATGTAAAAAATCCCTCAGATCATGACATATTTTTTGATAATTAGTTTTCAACCTTATATTAGATGTCAACGTTTACAAGAAAAGGTTTTAGAGCAACTGCAACCATTAGAGAAAATAGAATTGGAAAATGTCCTTTACAATCTTCCAAGAACTTAGCCAAACAAGCAAGAGGCACCATTGATTTCCAGTTCGATGAAAATAATGGTTTACTTGTAGTGCGTTGGGTAGACAACAGTGTGGTTTCAATGATAACCAATTATGACACCATTGAACCTTTGCATAAAATAAAAAGGTAGTTAAAACGTGATAAAAAATGCATTGACGTCTCGCAGCCTCAACTGTATAAAAATTATAACAAGAGAATGGGCAGAGTTGATCTTAGTGATCAATATGTCAATACACATCGTATTTCCATCCGCGGTAAAAAGGGGTGGTGGGTACTCTTCACATACATGTTGGATCTGACAATGACAAATGCCTGGAAACTTTATCAGTTAGCATCTGGCCAGAAAGTTAGTCAACTGGAATTCACCAGGAACATTGTTAGACATTATTTATTTAGAGCAAACACCAACATGCGTCGCGGACAAACTGCAGTTCCTTTAGACAACTTTGGACATTTTTCACAAAAACTTGATAAACCATTGCGTTGTGTTGTATGTCACTTGCGAATTCGATGGGCATGCGAAAAGTGCAAAAATATCTTGTATGTTGAGAGGAAATGTTTTGAAATGTACCATTCTCGGTGATCTCATAACTTCTCGGTGTACTCATATGAGTACACAGTTTTTCTGACTATATTTAAACACAAAAATTGTCATTTTTTTGTCTTATTTTTATTTGGGGAAAAATGGGTTAAACACAGCTTTAAAAATAACTTTTTATTAGTATTTTCTCAAGGTTGCATATCTAGAAAGTTTGTGCCTGAACGATAAATATGAGACGATAATCTACAACTACATAAATCGAGTTTTTGCAGCAAATTTTATAGTAGATTGCTGACCCTCAAGTGAAAGTCTAAAAAAAAGCAAATGGTCTCTTGACAATGGGCTTTGTTTGGATTATCTAATCAGTAAGTTCACCACTGAAGAAAGCTATTTCTAAACTGACTGTAGAGACCAAACCTTTTCCAGTTTACAACTGAAAAGATCTTACAGTAGAACCTCTAAATTTTGTTCACGGTCTTCTCTAGTAGTTGAGGTCAGACGGAACAACTAATTACTACTGTTGAGCTAGGATAAAATAATTTCTTTTATTAGAAAAAGAGGCAATTCAAATCTAGCATCTATCAACTCCTACTTAATAAAAAGTAAAAGCTTTCAATCGAAACATATCCCAATTCACAAACTACTCTTTTGAAAAACGATGCCAAAAGATGATAAGAATACGCTCTCCAAAGAATATAAGACATAATTAATGATAAAGAAAAATTATATCTGGAGATGTAAATCAGCAAAGATGATTTGCTGGAATATCTTAGAAAGGCACAGATTGTATGATATTGATATTGAGGCAATGCTTTACTTCTTATGAGCAGGGAAACCTTAAAAAATGATTTCTAAATAGTGTGCTATAACAATGATCTGACTCTCAGAAAATATTTTTTTGCTACTTGTAAGAGCGTAACTGAAGAAAATCACCCAAGTTTACTAAAATTTATTTGCCGAATCAAGCATCTTTAATCATTGGTTGATGCAAAGAAGTATTAAGTTTCTTGATATCATTTCCAAGAAATAAAATCTTACTGGCATTCACTATTATGTAGCGCAAGTCTCAAAAAGTTTTCGTTAATAATTCACTTGCCAAATCCAAAATACAGTAAGTTATCGTTTTGATTTTTT
>VTPC01046765.1:0-11523 GCA_011009095.1 Ignelater luminosus | reverse complement strand
TTTTTTTCTGCCAATCCATCAGCATTTGTCCGCAACTATTCCTGATCTAGTAACTTTGTTCCAAGATTATTTATTTATCGTCTTATTTCTAGCAACAGAACCTATCCTATGGCGGCGACTTTTGTAAACATCGCGTATAAATTAAGTTTGACTAGACTAAATTAAGTAATTGGCGACTTCATGTTTTTAAAAAAATTGAGTTCAAGTGTCACTCTAGGTTTATGCTAAATCTTCCACTCTGTATTAATAGATTCATTATCATTCTTTATTTAAAAATCGGATGTGAACTGGTCTGGAATTTTTAGAGGTAAATAATACAAGGAGAAAAATCACGTTCGGTAACCTTAGTTTGACACAAAATTTCTTTGCGCAGGTGCACTCATGCGCGAGTCGTAAACAACTTTAAAGCTAATTACTAAAGTAAAGGCACTATAATTAATCTAACAAAGCGTAAATTAACGTAGACAAAATTTAATAGAATTATTTCCTATTTTGTCGCAGGAAGTAAGAAACTTATTTGATTAACCTTCTTATGCAATGAATAGCACATTTTCTTAGGTGGGCGATTAGATAATCTGAGATATTGTCTACGTAAATTGTTATCGTTTTCATTATTCACCGTAGTACCGAAATAGTTAGTAAACTGAGAGTTTATTGCTATAATACAAATAAATATTATCTAATAAATCCCAAACTTGCTATAGAACCTATACGATTTTAACGATAATCAATACAATACAATTTTTCAACCTTGATAATAACAAATAGTGACATAGGAGAATTGTCAACTACACTTTTGTTGTTATTAAAATTACACTTCTGACTATATCTTGCGAATATGGATTCGGAAGTGCACGAGAAACGAGAAAAAAATCCTCGAGAAGATGCTAATTGGATATCACTTGTAACGTTTTTGTAAGTGTATTTCATATCTTTTGTAATTAATTAAGACGATATTTAACAAATTGTTAGCTTTGCCATGAAGATGTTTCGTAAAGCCTTTTATCGTGATTTTCATCAAGAAGAGATTTATGAGACTTTGGAAAAGTTGAAAGCTGAAAAAGTAGGAGAAAAATTAGAAAAAGAATGGATTAATGAACAGAAAAAAAGTCGAATATGGTTTATAAGATCAGTATTTAAAATGATATGGAAACAATTTGCTCTTATAGAATTATCTCTTATAGTAATAGAAACACCTTCAATGTAAGAATTACTGTACTGTTGAGGCGAGAAATATCTCAATGATCCATTTTAGGCTTATTACTCCTATTTTAATGGGTAAAGTAACTGCTTATTTTATTCCTGGACAAACAGAGATGTCGTTAAATGATGCATGGATGTATACAGCAGGATTGGTAGCTTTACTTTTGTTTTATAATACATACAATAACGTGTATTTGCTGCTTATTAACGAAATGTCCTTTAAAGTAAGGATAGCATGTTCTTCTTTGTTGTATCGAAAGTGCCTGAGGTTAAATGAAGCGTCTATGGATAAATGTGCAAATGGATTAGTAGTAACCCTGCTAACAAAGGATGTATCACAGTTCGAAGGTGCATTTGATATGATGGTTGTTCTTATTAATGGAATACTGCAAACTATACTTTTGACGTATTTAACATATAGAGAAATTGGAGTTGCTACTTTTTGTGGACTTGGATTTATGTTACTTTCGTTTACTTTTCATGGTAATAATTCTATTTTTTATAATATAGACATTAGTTGCGTTAAATATATGTTTTATGATGGAAACTGTTTTAACCCACGCACGGTGAGCTAATACTAATAGGAATTTAAAATCCTAATTCCCCACCTCTGTTATTACATTTGATATATTATTTCTTGTAGTAGTTACCTACCGCTACTGACAAAAGAAAATTGTGGCAGTTATCCAGAATCTAAACTTCTGAACAGTGTATAAACTCATAATGAGATTTGAGTTTCATGCATTAAAGCATTGGAAAAGTACGATTTTCTAAAATCATATTAAATAATATATTTGTCGGTAGATTATTTAGACGTGTTAACTACTAATCTAAATTAAAGAGATCTACAGCTGTGAGCTACCTATAGTAGAATACAATTTTGTAACATAAAAGAGGCCGTCGAAATATCATTACCGATTATAGCATCCTATTTCAAATTAATAATAACAGAAATATTAAAGAATGTTATCTGTTGCCAAACTTAATACCCAATGAATTAGCAGTTTTTTTCTTGCAAAAGCCCCAACATCCCTTCAAGTTTGAAAACAACTTATTTCATAATTAATTTCGTAACCTCTATCATTTAGAAACAATCTTAAAGTTATATCATGTTAAAGATGAATGATAAAGAATTAATGAAGATCATCAACATTGTGATTAGATAGACGCGATGTCAGCCGTTGAGTAGCGAAATTACTTTAGATAAAGTTTACTGAAACAATATGAAAACAATTTTCTTTAAAAATATTTGTTTGCTATATTTTGTATCTCTAGTCACGTTTTACTATACAGCGAGTAGCTAAAAGGTGTAATTATGCTCATTAAATTTGTTATCCTCATGAAGAATGAAAAACACATGTTCATGAACGTATATATGTTGTTGGATATTTATTGAATTATGCCTTTTGTTGTTGACTTTGTATAACAACACGCCCATAAACAGAAACCAAACTTTTTATTGTACCCGGTATAATCTCGATTTCCTCTTTTAACAACTATTGTACTTCTAGACTTGTTTATAACGTATTAAATAAAATTTAGTAAGCCACGTGTTGCTTTATCATTAAATTGTACAAAATTAGTAAATTATACGAGGTTTGAGGTTAGTTAGAAAAACCTACATGATGTAGTGCGTACTTCTTATTTAATAATTAGCCAATTTAACAACGTCTTGTAATATCAATGAAAATTTAGTTCAATGTAAGACATTCGTGTGGAAACATTAAGTAAAATTCTACTCTGTAATCTACTGTTATGGATTCAAGTGTGTTTAAAAAGAGGGAAAATAATCCTAGAGAAAATGCAAGTTGGCTGTCAATCTTAACATACACGTGAGTACTACTCTCTTAAAAAATAAATTGTAATAGTAAAAGGTCTTTAGTTTCGTATTAAAGATTCTTCGAAAAGGTTACCGTAATGGAATTCAAGAAGAAGATGTCTACGAAATTGCTAAACAATTCCGTTCAGAGAAGCTAGGGGTCATATTAGAAAAAGAATTAGAAACTCGACCAAAAAAAACTAAAATGAATTTCATAAAGGTTTTATTTAAGTTATTTTGGAAAAGATACGTTATTCTAGCACTTTCTGTTTTAATTATAGAGACTTCTGTTATGTAAGAATTATTTATTTATGTAATTTCTTTTTTATTGTATTATCCAAAAATTGTAGAGTCGTTTACCCACTTACGGTAGGAAAATTTGTTTCATATTTTACTCCTGGACAAACCAAGGTAACTCAGAGCGATGCCATACTATATGCCTTATCAATAGCAGGCCTTCATATTATATATATGGTTTACATAAATATCTATGTTCTGTTTATGTGTGAATTATCCCTGAAGATCAAAATAGCCTGTTGTGCATTATTGTACAGAAAGGCTTTAAAAATAAATACAGCATGGATAAACAAAAATACACATGGATTAGCTGTTACCCTAATCACGAAAGATGTGCAACAGTTTGATGGGACTGTTGATGTATCGATTATGTTGGTAATAGGAGTTTTTCAAGCAGCAGTCATGCTTGTTGAGATGTACATCGAAATTGGGATTTCTGCAGTTATAGCAGTTTCGGTACTGCTCGTTCTCTTTCCATTACAAGGTAATAAGCAGTATATTATTATTAGATAGCTAAGATAGTTAAGAGAATAAAAATTAACTGAGGATAGCTAACAAGCCGTGAGAAATAACTATGTATGAGTTAAAAGCTTTTTGGGTTTTAAAAATACTAGTTTTGTGTTGATTCAACAAATATGAAATTATCGGAAGAAGTCAGTATTTAGCCCTTACCAAATTCTATACTTTTCTTCTTGCGTCTTGACCACGGGCTAATCGCAGGTTTACAATACATTTGAATCCATATGTGTAGGCCAAGGTGGAGTATCGTTAATTTCCAAAAAATTAGAAAAGTACTGTTGACATCTTTTGCCATATCTAAAATTATTATTAGTCGTTTTCTTTAGGTTTTGAAAAGTACCAAATAGTAATTTTGCAGAGTTTTTACCTTTTTCCTCCGTTTTGTGTCAGAACTTTTCCCACGACTTTTATTAAGCTTTCTTATGCAATCTTTTAGTGTGATTATCTGTATTTTATATACTTCATAGTTTTTCGTCTTTTTCGTATTAAGATACTTCATCCAGATCGTTTTCTTCTTCATAATGCTCACTCTAGCATTCCTAGCATTACAGTTTATTATTTTCTAAAATAATAATAGATCAATAATTTATTTTCGACGTCTTGATATCATTATCCTAGTAAATCTATGTATATTCTTGTGATTAAGCCAAGTACTATTCGCCACAAATAATCCATTTGTAATACAAAAGTCAATCGCTCTACTTCTTGATTAGAATCTTCAGGTTTTATCACGTTACTACCATTAAATGGTGGGGCTACCTCTTAGGGTCCATTAAATGGAAAGAAAAAAATTTCTAGATCTGGTGAAATCACAAACTATCACTTTATGCCTCTGATTATCATATGATCAATTTCACTTTGTATTTCTAGTTAAAACTTATCTTTTCCTTCTTTGGTTTAATTTTCATCGTGTCCAGAACCTATAATTATTTTTAATTCTTGTTCCAACTATTTACAATGAACTCTTAAAGATGTACACTGTCCCGAAAAAGAGAATGGACAGGGCTCTAATCAGTTCTAAGGTATTCATTACAGTTGTGCAGGCAATCCATTCTACACCATCTCCATTACTTTCATGCCAAGGCAGATCTTTACATAAAATTTAGACGTAAAACTTTTCGACAATTAAATAAAAATGTTGTGGTATTGTTTAACAGCAAATGCCCAAAAAACGGGTATTTCGTTAATAAACTTTATTTGTTTACATTTGTAACTTATTTAAATAAATAAAATTATAGTTGTCTAAGATGTTATTATATCTAGCCTCAGCTCCTGCAAGTTATTAGTAAATGTTGATGTACTTTGACAAAAAGTGCTGAAAATAAATCACAAATTGTTGGCAGAAGGAAAACGCTCTCTCAGAATTAAACAGGATATTCCTCTGTGGGTTTTATAATACGCATCTTTTAAACCTTCAAGTTAATGCTAAAAATTAATGCCTTCTTCACTAAAAGTTTCTGGAAGTTAATTGACAATAAAATCTAAAGATTAGTGTTAATTAAAAAATGTTCTAATTCACATAATTCAATAATTATTAACTTAAGTCTTAACTGTATTCTTTCCTTGAAAAAGATGCATACAAATATTTAGCTTTCTGTCTAAATTTTATTTAAAAACTGAAAATAACAATTTCCGGTGCTGCTTAGATAAAGATTCAATGAAGCAAAACTAATTGTTACAGGCGTCCTGCAGAGAACCCACCTTGGCTTTAATTGCTTGTAAGTAATGGTGATGTTGTAGAAGGGGTTGCCTATGCAACTGGCATTTAGATCTGTCCATTCTTTTTATGGAAAAAAACAAAGGAATCAAACATTCTCTTTATTGTTTGGACTTTAGTTAATTAAAGTTTTCTTTTACAAATCGTTTAACAATTAATTAATTGTTTTTTTAGTTACAAAAAGCAATGAATTAACTACATTTCGTACAAAAAAGGTCAAATCCACGAACTAAAAGTTTCTATAAAAACAAATAGAAATTCTTCAGTTAGTTAACCTGTGTAGAGTTAAACGCACATTGTTGATTTCGCAAAACTAATCATCACTATCACCATGTCTGTACAATCTTATAAACTACAAGAAACTGGTTACGTTAATAAAGTTAGTACGTACAGGTTTTTGCATAAATAATGTCGCAATACAAACAATTTACCAAATACTCAAAATCTAGTTTGTAGTAGTTATGTAAAATAGTTTTTTAACTTCTTAAGAAATTTGTTTTGCATAATCAATGCCAACTCATATTTTGTTTGTTTGATCCATCTCATTTACCAATCTTTTCTCGTTATTTCATTGATTATTTACTCATTGGACGTTTGCTAGATGTCCAGGTTTATGTTGGCGAACGTCTATGGGACGTGCATTTGTCACAACTTTGGACATTTAATGGACGTTTGTTACTGCATGCAATTTTGATATAATCTAGTCAGACATTTTTTTCTAGTTTTGAAAATTTGAGAAATAACTGTGATTTTCTCTCATTTACATTCCATAGTCACTTATAGCATAAGAAGCGATAGAAACAAACATTCTGTGCAATTTTGATCAGGTACACAAGTACAACACTTGCAACACCTGTAAGACCACTAGTAAGTCCAGGATCAATTCTCGAATAACCTAAATTAAATGAACTGATAATTGATAGCAAAATAACATAATGTTAGAACTTGTGCACCAAGCTTTAATGTTAGCGCCTAGGGCGGGTACAATCAAATATATTTTGATTAGATACTACTATTGTTCTGATTGCGTAATTGTTATTGTTTCAACAGGTATTTTCAAGTTTTGAGACAATCTTATACGCAATTTTTATTTTTCTAATTAATCATTCCGTTGTTTTAAAACGTACTTATTTACAAATAATGAATAGTACTTACTTTTGGGCTTTCCCCGTATGTTTATACGAGTCATTAACACCGATACTGTTGTCTTATCACTACGTAATTAAAACAAATAAAAACCTTTATTTTATTATCACGTCTGTTTTTCTAATAAATTTGCTAGTAAATATTTTAAAAATGCACTTGAAACATTTACGTAATTAAAGTAAGTAAACAATACAAATAATAATATTAAATAAATAATAGGCGTAACAATTATAAAGTGATGCTCGTTCACGCAGAGTATTAACGAATTTTGGGTTGGGTAATTTAGCAAAATATATTAAAAATAATAATCTGAAAAAGTGTTTAACATATCTGTGATTGTTTTTTTATACAGCCATTCATGCTTGTCTAGAAGATCATCCAAATAACACTTGTCTTGATAACATTAATTTTATTTATGAGACTGTTGGCAGTGTTGAAAATGACTTTAAGGATTTATGTCTTTAATTATCTTGACAAAACAATCTTCTTTAAAATAATGGTCTACACACATACAGATTAATTACCTGCAAACTTTTAAACATTATAAATAAATT
Organism: Ignelater luminosus; assembly: GCA_011009095.1. Taxonomy (NCBI): domain Eukaryota; kingdom Metazoa; phylum Arthropoda; class Insecta; order Coleoptera; family Elateridae; genus Ignelater; species Ignelater luminosus. Next base: position 4,268 of record VTPC01046765.1, on the reverse strand, counting down.
CCTTTATGTGATCTTTTTTATTTCTACAAATTGGAATCAAGTATGTTGTATTTATTATTTAATTGTTAAGACATGTGCGTCTTATGTAGGTCTCTTCCATTTCTTTTTTATTTTCTTTAGTTTTACATCATTCGTGACTTTGCTTCCAACTACCTTCCTTAAATCTAACAGTAAAGGTCTGTTTGAAGGAATCGTCAATTTTGAAGGGGTGAGCTTAAGAATCTAGCGAAATGTGATGTACTCTGATGAACTTGGGAATTTGAACGTGGGTTAATCATCTGTATACCAGAGGAGCATCAAGTGGGTTGGTTATCTTTCAACTCAAGAGGGAGGTTTTTGGTACGCCTTGTTAATTTATCTCTTATTAGTATTATTCTAAGGAGTAGGGATCGAATTCTTTGAGTATTGAGTATTTTTGCTTTGTTTTACCTCTCAAGGATTCCAGCTGGGCATGTACACACAGGAGAAATCCCCTCTAGGTTGTAAACTTTCTCCATAGAGTCTTGTCCTTTGTAGAGCATCTGGCATATGGCAATAACAAAGTGCAAAAAGCCTAAAATGATATTTATGAGAACTAACAATGAGAAGAATTCCAATTACTGCTAATCAATACTTCCGTAGTCCTGATTACCATTTAGCTGGGCAAGTATTGTTTTTTTATTATTACTTATGTGTTTGTAAGAGTTGATAATGAATTTGTCAATATGATAATTATTATCCATAATTATTTCTTCATTAATTACTAAGTTGTGTTGTAAAAACTTGAAAGTTCTCACATTTTACATATTTTATAATGACATCAGATTTGAGGCAACACTGGTGAACGTACTTTAAGTAGTATATACTACTATAGCTTAATAATGTTCACTTGTGCAGAGATAGATCAAGGGGGAGCATAATCGCACTATTCCCACTTGAAGTCGTCACACTTTGCTTTATTACTTCAAAAAGATTGACATTAACTCTATTATATCGACGTGCAGTTATTCATGTTAGATGTTCATTTCATTCTAGTGAAAAACTCTTTCTTGTGTTATTATTGTGAAGTTAATAAAGATAATGAATAGCAATCAAAACGGAATAGTGCATAGAAGATCGAATCCACGGGAGAAAGCTAACATCTTTTCGCTATGCTTTTTTACGTACGTAATAATCTTTGATGTTTTTTAATTTAAAAATTAAAAAGTTGTGTATCTATCAGTTTTGCTTTTCCAATTGTTTGGAAAGGGATAAAAAGCGAATTCCAAGAAGAAGATATTTATGAGGTACAAGAAAATCATGAATCGTGTAAATTAGGAGACATGTTAGAAAGTAAATGGAAAGAACAAAACAACAAACACAAGTGGGGTTTTTTGATAGTTTTACTTAGGTTGTTTTATGTTGACTTTTTTTTGATATCGGCCTTGGATGGTATTGTAATATCTAGTATTATGTAAGAAAGTAATATTTTTTTTTTATTTTAAAATTGATCAACACATATTACATTATTATTACAGGGTTGGAAAACCATTATTAATAGGAAAATTCATTTCGTATTTTGTATCAAATCAAACAAAAGTTACAACGACAAAAGATGCTTTAATATCAGCATTAATGTTTTCGGCATTTTCATTTATTTATGTGAGTTTAAAGCATCAGTATCAGTTATACAGAGATGAACTAGGATTTAAAATTAAGATTGCGTGCTGTCCTTTGATTTACAGAAAATGTTTGAAAGTAGATAGTTCTGCTTTGGTAAAATTTTCAAATGCAAAAGTAATCACTATTATAACAAAAGATATCAGTGAAATTGAAGAAACAATGCATGCAATAATTCATACCGTACCCTCACTCATTAAAGTTGTGTTAATGGCTTATATCATGTATAGAAGTATTGGCGTTTCCGCAATAATTGGAATTTTCGTTCTCCTATTGATCATTCCATCTTTAGGTAAGTCAGAAGTAGCGACTCTTAATAGACCATAACTTTATTAGCTCTACGATTTAGTCAAGGCTATCTGTTTAATGCCTTTGTGATAGTTCCTTTCTACATTTGCATAAAATGTATTGAAATCTCTAACAGAAATCAGTTACGTGTGAGCCTTCTTCAGTTGTGTCAATTGGGGACTACCTCAATGACCAGATAGGAGGGAGTTCTTGAATCTCCAGTTTTTTACATAATCCTTGTTTATATTTTGGTTTAGGCTAAACCATGCGTAAGACTAATTTTATATCTTGTCTCTTAGTTATAAACGCTACTTATACATAATCTTGGAGATCTACAAAGTAATAGGCCTCTGACTCAGCTCTCATGAAGAAATGGTTACGAGAAGAAAGCTTTCAGAATTCTCCCTATATAGATGTAAGAATGAGACGATATAACAAGGTTACAAGAAATCGTATAGCAGTCGTTACATTTGGTTTCATCTTTCGAGGTGGTCTAATTTGGCTTATCCAAAGATGCTTCTGAAGTTAGATCAGTGTTCTTTCATTTCATTTCGATATAAATCAATAAATTTATTAAGAACAAATGTCATGTTTATTTGGTTTTTACCGTCCAGACTAAATGGTTTAAGATAGAAATGTCAAACGTACTGTAAAAGATTCTAGATGGGCTAGGATATCGATGTTGTTCAAAAAACAAAAATCGCAGAATTTTCTACAAAAGATCCGGTGTAAGTAGTTGCGATTTTTAGATTCTAAACGTCAAGACTAATTACCTAAAATATTAGTCGTTAATCACCAATAAGCAATTTAGCATTGAGTTATCATAGATTCAGCAGTAATAACTAATGGGTACTAAACATTTGGCAATCGATCTTTGCAATCCTTTCTTTAAATTCGTCTTCAAGGTATCAAATGCCATCCGTAAATACCTATTTTAGCATACTACTTTCAATTACTTTAAAACGGTCGAGTTTATTCTGTTATTTTAATAAATTCGGCAATCAAATATCAGAAGAAAGAAAGAGGTTTTTCAGAATAACGCAAACGATGGTTCAAAGGTAATCAAAATTCTATTTTCAAAAATACACAGACAAACAAACTATCTAAAATTGCCCGAACTCGGTTTATATGTTAAATCATTGAATATGACACCACGATAAAAATCTTATCTGGATGGGTTGTTCGGAAATACATCGTTAAAGGAGAGAAACTGGGAGTGATAAAACAAAAGAAGATTCAACTGCAGTTGCACCAATCTCTTTAGAAGGCTACTTCTTGACACTTACCCAAATCTTGTGACGATCGGCAAATGTTTTCCTTGCGATTTTTCATACCTGGTTAGAATTGACGTTGGTTTTTTGTTTTTCGCCAAAAAGTTTTTTTGCACACTGTCGCTACTTCGAAAACGCGATTCGCTTATCTCTTTTCTTTCTTTAGGAAAAATTTTAGAACTAAATCTTGTTCGTTTTGCCGTGACCTGAAAAGACAAAAAAAGTAAAATACTGTTAGTTTTATAGATATACCTCTTTGTAGAACAAAGCCCCTTGATCCCATTTTGATATCTTAGAAAAACCCAAAGGTGGTCAAGTCTGGATGGATTTTTAAATACAGAGGCCTTTTTCTCGATCCCATGACCACAGAAGACTTTTAAAGTCTGTACCATACCGTTGCTCGTGGTGAACATTAGTTTGAGGATCTGTTGATATAAACCACAATTTCCTGAAAGTAAACATGACCCAAAGAGTGTACACATGTTCGAAAAACAATCATGGTAAATATGTACATACAATCGAAGAACAATTGATTGATTGTTCAAATGTTCTGACGTCTAGTCTATTGGAATTTTCCAAGAAATATCTTTTTTCTTTAATTGCTAGAAGAATGCTGAACATTTATAGTCGAGTCACTTTAGAACATATTTCGACGAATAAAGGAAAGTTGGCGTAGAGGATTGATTTTTGGTATATATATTTCTTGTGACTTTCTGGGGGAAGTGCGTTAAGTTTTCCAACTTCTTGCTATTAATTATTTATTTTCTCTTACGTTTTCCAAATTTTTGAGTGCAAGTGTACTAGGATTTTTGGGGACATATATGTTGTTCTGAGGTAGCTAAAGTGTATCTATACAACAAAATAGCCTTCATTAGACTAGTTCCACTAAAATACATAACTCATCTGGGCAAATAATAACGTAAATTCTCAATTTTCAACATTACGCAATAACGAAGCAAGCTACTGAAAAAGTAATTAGAATGTCTGGTTTAAAATTAAATAAATTTAATTTTGTCTGTCTTCTTTCATTTTTCTAAACTTAATAGTTTATGGGAAAAAAGCAAAAAAAAA
>VTPC01046740.1:0-11814 GCA_011009095.1 Ignelater luminosus | reverse complement strand
TGATGCAGCTGTTGGTTAGTTGCACTTAATTCATTAATTTGTTGAATGAGCACATTTGGGTCAATTGTGTTCACTGTCATTGCAGGCTGCATGACGACGTTTTACTGATTCATAATGATCTCATGTTCATTTACCTTAACACTTGACAGCCACACAAATACGCGGGCGTGATTATCGTAGACTCGTTAACAGACAGTGCGAAGAGCGGCGGAATACGTCCTTGCACTTGAAATGTCAAATGAGTACTTCACATAAGTTGATTTATTTATTTGTTTTTAACATAACGGTTGAAGGCGAGTTTGATATCTAGCGACTCACTTATTTATCACAGCTGCGGAGCAATAAAACACGTCCGTACGTTTTGACTAGCAGGTGAGTACTAGAAACGAAAATGAATTGATTTTTTTACAATTATGAGATGTGTACTTACCAATCTTGGTGCATATTACGCTTGGTAAATTCTAAGCGGGAAGTCTTTTGGCCCGGCAGGGGTGTAACCTAACTCGCGTTCGCAGTAGAGCACTGCACGTGTACCGTCGTTAAAATTAAATGGGCTAGAACAAGCAGGCGGTTAGACCACAATTCATTATCTCCTGGCCAAAACACAACATACGAAATAAAAGATGAGTCTACCTCAATCAGCCAATAAACCTTGTAAGGACTACTCTACTAGACACCTCGGACCAATTGTTCGGATTTGTCAAATAAACATCGAGGGTATCAGTAGAGCAAAGGTGAAGTTTTCTCAAAACAAGAAACTCATGCTGCAGGTGAACATCAATTAAAAAGCAGAGGTAAGATCACTGATTACGAACTTCTCGATGACACCTACCACCATGCATACGGTAATGCCACCTATGTGCAAAATACTATAGATAATGCTTTCCTCGTTTTTGCTTCCACGGACGACAACATGCACACCGTTATCACAGAAATAGAAAATACTAAAGTCGTATAATCTATAAACCACCAAACACCACTTGGCCACGTCAAATCATAGATCCACGACAGCATCCAGCCATTTATGTGAAGGATATAAAAATTATGAAAGATTTGTCAAAACCGTAATCAAGTCAAGTCAAATCATAGGCCACTGTAAGCTTAATGCCTTTTCGGTCCAAAGCCGTAATCTCAATAGCAAAAAAACATATACCTAGAGGTTTCAGAAAACAGTATACCCCTGGTTGGAATGAGGAAAGCAAAAAACTTTATCAAGAATACTTACTAGATAACGGCAACCAAGATATCGCAGATGAACATTTACAAAGCTTAGATAGAGCAAGAAGAGTTAAGATTTTGTCTATAATGCATAATTCCATTCAGAAAAATATTAAATCTTTAAATCCAAACCCTTTTAAACATCGACTAAAAAATTTTCTTTTGGATTTACAATAACTGTTGCTTGCCATATCTGATCTTCACAATTCTAATCTTCATTTATTATCATTCATTTATTTCTGAGGGTCTCCGGGTTAAATAGAATAACTTCCGGCTAGATTTCGCTAAGAGATTTCTCAATTGGTATGTGAATTTATATTTTTTTAATTTGTTTTCTGTATTTTTTGTATTATTACAATAAATGTGTATTATTATTATTTTTATAAATAGAACAACACAGTTGAATGCTTGGACTTCGCAAGGCCTAGTCGAAAAGCATGGTCCCTGCTGAAAAAGGTGAGTGACGGCAAACCAGCAACATAGTTACTACATCTATGGGGAGAAGAGATGAAGATTTTACTATCAAAATCAAAAAAGAACTAAAAACCCTAAAACGCTCGACCAAGAAGCCTCAGAATTCTCTAAAGAGTTCAGCATGGATGGTATCTCTAACACACTCATAAATATAAAGCTCGGCAAAACACCTGGCCTTGATAGCATGCGCCCGGAATTCCTGACCCACTGCGGAAGAGTAGCTAGAATCTGGCTGCCAAAATTTTACTCGAACATACTCAGCAGCGGATAACTATCAAACATCTTTAAACAGACAAAGATAACTGGCATATTAAAACCAGGCAAACCAATCGCCCTATTGCCTTGTTGAGCATGGTTATAAGCTTCTGGAAAGATTTATCCTGAACCCAATTGGCCCAGATATACTCAGAACAATTCCAGTTGAATTGACTAGGTTCCAGCCCTTCCAACCTACCTAGAAGCCGGCTTTCGGAAAAAGCTTTTTATCTGATCGTTATGTTTGTGGTTGTGCTTGTATTTTATTTATACATTAACACTGTTGTGTCTTTTTGAGTTATACACTAAATAAATAGATGTGGCACGGCAAAAGTCTTTGGACAGATTTTTGTCTTTTGATATGGGGACTTTTTCCTAGGACTCTTCTCACAGTCCGCCGGGAAACATTCAGACCACAATCCGCACCAAGTCGTCTACTAGTTTTCGTGCTGTGGCTTGCTAAACTAATCGGCGTTAAGATCTAAGAGAAACTTCTCTTTTTGGCTCCCTTGTTTTGTTTTTCCCATAATTATCTGGATTGTTCAGAAGATTTGGAACCACTTTGTGGGATCGAGTTATTCCCCGAGCAATTTTGCGGATTTCATAATTCTGCTTATGTAGAGCCAAAATCTTGCCTTTTTCAATGTCTGTGAGGAACCGTTTCTCGGAGCATCTTGCAATAATATTCACTGACAGCTAACGTCAACAACATAAAGGTTTTGTTTTTATTTTTCAATGCAGGTTGATTTGGCCTAGCAGAACGGAATGATAGAGGAAAGACATTAGTGAATTTCGCAATTAAACAGAAACTTTATATTATGAAGACATTTTTCAAGAAAAGATCAGGCAAACGTTGGACGTAGAAATCGCCTAACGATTTGTATAGGAATGAAATAGATTTTATCCTAGCAAGCGATAGACGGATAATCTCAAAAGTCAAAGTAATGAATTATTTTGAGTTAAGTTCTGATCATAGACTTATTAAAGCAAGAATTATAATAAATGCAAGGGATGATAGATGGATAAAAATTAAAAACAAGATAAATGTTGGAAATAGAATTCTTAACATAAAAAAATTTCAGAAAATCACAAAAGAATAGACGCTGCAAATAGAACAAAGTTTTGAAAGTGCTGAAATTCAAGAAATGTGCAATAGATTAAGAGATGTATGTAAAGAAAAGCAAAAGAGAACGCAACAACGACAATAACAATCAAGAACGAAGAAAAACTATCCAAAAGAACTAAAGAACTATTAGAAAGGAGAGCTAATCTAAATAAGAAATCTGGTCATCTAAACCTTATCGAATAGAGTGAAATAAATAAACTTGCAAAAAAAGAAATTAGAAAAAACTTGAGAAATTATGAAAAACAAAAGATCGAAGAAATAATCAAAGACACTACCTCGACCAAAAAGTTAAATAAAGAATTAAATGGTGGAAAAACTTGGATGACTAACTTAACAAACCAACAAGGAAAAGACATCAGAAATAGAAAGAAGTTGAACAAAAGAAGCAACAAGATATTTCGAAAACATATAGAAGTGGAACAGCAAACCAAATAAAAAATGTAATACACCAAGAAGATCCTCCAGTCAAGGAAAGCAAAATATCAGTCTCCGAACTCAGAACTACTATTAACCAACTAAAAAGTAACAAAACCCCAAATAATGACAAGACAACAAATGAGATGATTAGGGCACTACCACTAAACACGTTAAAATTAATACTTACCTTACTCAATAAAATATTAAAAGATGAGAAAATACCAGAGCAATGGAAAAAATCATCAATAACATTATTTAAAAAAGGAAATAAACAAAAATTAAAAAACTATAGGCCTATAAGCCTTTCACCAAGTATGTATAAAGTTTTCTCAACAATCCTACGAAATAGAGGAAGGAACAAATAGATAAAACCAGCCAGTAGAACAAGCGGGTTTCAGAAAGGGTTATTCCACAATGGACCACCTACAAATATTAAACCGACTGTTGCTTTGATACTCTACGAAAAAGCATTTGAAAGCGTGAAACATCATAGTATACTAGAATCATTAAAAAATCAAGGCATACTTTCAAAATACATAAATATAATTAGTAAAATATATAAAAACACAGACATAGAAGAAGAATCTCGCCAGATCTCTTCAACTATGTACTAGAAAACATCTTTAAGCAGTTCCAGTGGGAAACAGCATACTGTGTTTTGCGGATGATGTCGTCTTGTTTGCAGAAAGTAGAAACTCATTAAAAATTATGATCGAACAGCTAATTTAGAAAAGTCGAGAAGTTGGACTAAAAGTAAATTTAGAAAAGACACAGTTTTTAACAAATAGAAGATCAATGGACCTTATAATGGATGGAAAAAGATTGCAGTATAAATCAGACGGTTAATTACAATGGAAAAAAGAACAGAGAAGGAAAGCAGAGAAGAATAAATGTAACATGGAAAAAATATTGGGCATTGCAAAAGATCCTAAAAAGATATAAACATAAACATCAAAAAGAAAGTATTCAACATGTGCCTGTTACCATCTCTAACATATGGAGCACAAGCATGGAGTCTCAACAAAAAATTATACCAAAAACTAAGATTTACACAAAGAGAGTTAGAAAGATTAATGCTCAATTTAAAACTATCAGACAGAGTAAAAATGAAAGAAATCCGTAGAAGAACAAAAACAGAAAATGTTATCAAAAAATTCAAAATGTTAAAATGGAGTTGGGCTGGACATGTTGCCAGAATGCCCGAAGATCGATGGGCAAAGTTGATAACTTTCTGGAAACCGTTAGATGATCAACGAAAGAGACCAGAAAAGAGATGGGAAGAAGAAATAGTGAGTTCACCGGTCAAAATTAGAATTGTAACGGGAAAAACCGGAAAAAGAGGGTTAATCCCGATTCGGAATTTCGGAAGATGTTCGGGGAGGGGTTTAATTTAAACTTACCTTTAAGACAAAAGGAACAGCTTTCAAACAAACTAAAACTCTCAAGATAATTCAAAGATCTAATCCTAAAGGCGCCAGAAGCTGAAAATCAAAATACTATACCGGGCCACGCAGCTTCTCGCAGACCGACACTCTGTATAAATGTGCTATAAATATTACCACCCTGTATATAGGTACACTCAAATTGTCGGATAGGGCGATAGGTGTTTATAACCCTGGACGTACTTACAAAAGGTGCTTTCCTAATAGACTTACCCGGGGAAAGCTATCAGCTTATTTATTGAAAATCTAAACAAATAAACAGCACCTTCTTAATGGCTAAACTGGAGAACTATTGTCAAATAAACACAAGATGGTTACGTTAATTAATTCCGTCGGTTAGCAGCATCGATTCCTGCAAGTGGGGTTTCTCCATCTATTGTTTTTAATCATAACAAACTAGCAAAATTATTATCAATTAGTTCTATTTTCCTCCTTCCCAGGACTGTCTCATAATCAGTCCACAGGAATTTACATTCCCTGAAAATCTTATAGGTACAAACAGAGCACAATAAAACTAAACAATGTTATACAATTTCTGTTTATTCTTGTCCTGATTGAATGCAAAAAAAAGAGAGAGAGAAGAAAATGTAAATATATCACTAAACAAACGACATAGGCGACAACAACAATTAAGTAAATTATCCACACATTCGCATAGTTATGTGCGTTCTAACTTATAAAATCTTTGAATAAAAAATCGGTAGGAAATAATAATTTAGAAATTTAAAAAAAAGGTAATTAACAATAATAACTAAAAAAGGTCCTTACATAAAATTACATAACTTAATGGTTTAATTACCTAAATTATTTGATACCAGATTATCTCTAAAGAACTCTGCAAAGAAAAACTAATATTTAATTTAATTTAACCCAGAGGTTTTAGGACGTAATGTCCCATACAATTATTAAAGTTTGTATAAACAAAATAATTATTACAAAATAGAGAGCGAAAAGAAAATACAGAAAAGAAATTACTTATCTTAATTACAATTCCTTTGGCGGCATCCAGCGTGGGAAAAGAGAGTTTCACTCGTAGCGGTTTGGCGGGAAAACCAACCGACAGACAGTTCGATTTGCTAGCCAAGCTTCCTCCCAAGACAAAATGTGAATTGACGTTACCCTAGTTCTCCATTCTCCACCGTACCATAGGTGTCACACAAACAATGGTCTTTAAGACTTAATAAAATTCTACTATGGCTTCCGTACGTCCAACTTTGTTGGAAATGATTTTAAGAAGTCATGAACTCTCACACAGGCAGAGCGCGTCTAGCACAATCCCGAATTACTCTTTCGGTCACAAACTTAGCAAACAAAATTGCTCACACAATAAGAAAGTTATCACGGCTAATATGCCGAACTTAATTACATACATACAATATCTATCTTTATGCTACAAAATGATGTTTACAAAAGGTCCAATTCCTTACCACTAGAATTTGTAAAAACGAATTATTTTTAAATACGAATATTTTGTCTATTTTTGTCATAAAAGCTGGTGTATAACTGTATAATAAGAAAGAACAAAGAAAAACTATTCTGAAAATTATTGTTTTATTATTTGGAGTCTGCAGAAGGTAATAAATAAAATGCTACATGTTCCTTACTGCCCCCAGGCTGGTTATACCCATCAGTATGTCTTAGCGCGCTATCTATATCGGTACTGTTATAGTCATTAGTAATTTTGTTATTTAACTTTACACTTTACAATGTCTCGTTTTAAAATTAGTCGCGAAGTTCTTCATGAAAAAAAAGTTTCAGTAGTGTGCCCAGCGACGGAAAAGAAATTAGAATTTTAGAATTTTTGAAAGAAGATTCAGTGTAAGCGGGGACAAAAACGCTACTCAAGAACTATGCAGTTATATGAGACAATTTCTTTTCAACCTATTTTTGAGTTTGGAATATTTGCGGTCACTATAACACGAATTTTTTAAAAAATACGGTGCTTGGTTGAAAGAAGTGAAATTGGAAGAAAGCTTGTCGATGCACGAGAAAAACAAATACAAGAACAGTTTCGTCAGAAAATGGGCCTTCTTATTGATGTTCCGAAACCTAACTCAAATCAAATGATGGTAACACGGCAAAATGATTTTTTTGTAGACACAAAATTATCTGCAGAAATTACTGGCATGCTGAATGTAGTTTAATAGTTATTTGTCCTTATTAATGTGTTATGTCGCTCCAGGATTGATGACCACCTCATTGGAAGGTTTGGGATTATCCTACAAGTTTTAAACGGTGGCTACTACACCAATGTCTATAAATTTGACATGTACTGTTTGAAAACTGCTGAAAAGTACGTTACGTTATACGACTGGTACTACATGGCCACCTCAGTGCATAAAATTCTAATTTATGGTGCTGCTGTGATTAAGGAAAGTACTCTACTTGTTGGTGAATTATTTAAAGAGACATTAAAAAATTGTACTGTTTGAAAACTGTTGAAAAGTACGTTACGTAATACGACTGGTACTACATAGCTACCTCAGTGTATAAAATTCTAATTTATGGTGCTGCTGTGATTAAGGAAGGTATTCTACTTATTGGTGAATTATTTAAAGAGCCATTAAAAAATTTAGGTGTGACAAAACGAGAAGATCTCTCGTTTGAGTGAAATGAAGATCTGTTTAAACGTTCAGATTCAAATTAAAGTTTGTTAGGGTATAAAAAAAATTTAAAAAGTTAGACAGAAAAGCAGAGGTATAAAAGAAAATTCCTCAAATATCTGCAGGAAAAGAAATTGCATATTCTGAAACTGAAGTTTCGGACTCTGCAAGTGAAGAGGATGATTATGATGATGATATTTAAATGCTAAAAGATTGTTGGAACTATACTTTTTAAACTGTGTATATCAAAATTTAACAAATTATCTTTTAATTACAAGCAATATCTTAAAATTAAGCAGTTTACTGCACAAATAAAGCAGTAGACATTAATATAAATTTAAAAATATAATGAGAAACAATGAACGATAAAGGTGCAGAAACATTGTTAAAGATATTGTTTCTCGTCAATTCATTCCGTCTGTGCTGTGCCAGAAAAATCAAATCAAGTCTCAGTTTTTATGTTCTATATGCTCGAGAACTATAGTAGCAACTGTAAATCGGCATTGTGCACAAGCAAACTTAGAACAACAAGCAGAAAGAATATTAAAACATTGTGACAAAAATTACACTGTAAGGATTGCAGTGCCAGAAGTTGATAAGGGACGTGGTAATGCTCGAAATATTCTAGCTATTGTCATAAATAAAACAGGAGATGGACTATATCAGCTCGGTACCAAGCAAGGTGTTATTAAATCCCTCTATTCTAGATCCCAGTTTGCAGTTTGACAGAAAGGATTCTTGGACATTAAAGATCTCCCCGATAATTAAATTACCTTACGTTCGGTTGCAACATTGCAATCTACCGAAACCGGTCAAGGACTTCTCAGATGCAACTGCAAAAAGAGTTGTGGAACAATGAAGTGCTTGTGCGTTAAGAAAAAGAAGCTTTGTTTTAGTAAATGTCATTTAAGTTTACCTTACAAAAATAAATAGAAAGTAAACCTGAATTATTGTATATACTTTGCCGCTAACATATACAGGGTGAGTTTTTTTCGATGTTTAGTATGGGGATGTCGGAAACTAGCGGAGATAGAGAGACGATTAAATGGGAAAAGAATTGCAGTTTTACGAGCTTAATTTAATGAGCTTTTTGTTTTTTGAAAAAAATGCATGGCTAACTAGATATCTCGCAAAAATAGTTTTTTTTTATTTCGTTTGGTACCCATAGCTCTGTTATTATTGACTTTAGAAAAAATGTGTAGAGGAAAAAGTTTTAGGTAATTATGTGCTTAATAATACAGTCTAACCGAAGTTTTTATTTAAGCTGTAATTTTTGAGTTATGACACAAGCTTGTGTTTTTTCTAATGAAAACCATAGTCGGCCATGACTTTATAAAAAAGACCTTTCTTCAATGATTCTAACGATATATCACTTGACATAGTTATTTTTATAAATAAATTAATTATGGCCCTGTTTTTCTTTTCATTTTCGAACTGTTCAAGTAGTACGCTATGGAAACAATTGGTAGATGCACGCATCTCGTCTAATACTAAAATTCATGTTAGTTATTAAAATTTTTATTTTAATTTCGAAAATATAAACATAATTATTTTAAATAAAAATAATTTCTGAGAAATCATTAAACAGAATGACAAACGATAAATTAAGAAGCAATAAAGGATATTAGAATATAAAGCAGTACCAAAACAACGCAATTAAAGTAAGTAAAGTATTTAAGACTAAACATGTTCAAACGGTCCAACATTATGATTAATGCACAAGTTACACCTTTTTAAAACAGAATTTGTTGCTTTTCTAACGGAACGTACATCAATATTAGCATAAACTTCTAGTACAGCTTCTCTAAGGTCATCTACTGTGTCGTACGACTTCTGATATACCCTATCTTTTGATTTTCATGACACAAAATGTAACACTGAATCATATCACGCTTTTCTTGATTATAAAAATTTAAACTGATCATTTACGAGACCAAAATCTACATTAATTAGAAAGTAAATTATTTGCACCTGTCAATAGGTAATTGTCGTTTTCATCTGTTAATTGTTTCCATAGCATACTATGTTAATAGCATTTTTAGTTTTTAGTTACACCTATGAGTGAAGTACCTATTTTTATCTAAATCTGCTTTGTTCACTTATCTTAAATACTTTACTTACTTTAGTTACGTTGTTTTGGTACTACTTTATTTATATCCTAATTTCTTTTATTGTTTCTTAATTTATCATTTGTCATTCTCTCTTTATTAGTTTTATTTAAAATTGTAACTTCATCGGAATAAACATTTCACACCAAAATAATTATGTTTAAAATTTCGAAATTAAAAGAAAATTTTAATAACTAACTTAAATTTTATTATTAAACGCGATGCACATGTATCAATTGTTTCCATAGCGTACTACTTGGATAGTTTGAAATTGAAAAAGAAAAAAAAGCCATAATTTGTTCATTTATAAAATTAACTATGTCAAGTGGTATATCGTTAGAATTGTTGAAAAAAGGCCTTTTTTATAACGTCATGGCCGACTATGGTTTTCATTAGGAAAAACAAAAGCTTGTGTCATAACTCAAAAACTATATCTTAAATAAAAAATTAGGTTAGACTGTATTATTCAGCACACAATTACCTACAACTTCTTCCTTTATATATTTGTTCTAAAGTCAATAATAACAGAGTTATAGACACAGAACAAAACAACAAAAAAACTATTTTTGCGAGATATCTAGTTAGCCATGCATTTTTTCTAAAAAACAAAAAACTCATTAAGTTAAGCTCGTAAAACTGCAATTCTTTCCCCATTTAATCGTCTCTCTATCTCCGTTGGTTTCCGAGATCCCCATACTAAACATCGGAAAAAACTCACCCTGTATATATTCCGTTTCATTATCAGATCAAGAATCATATTTACAGTCAGTTTGGTGGCAAACTGTCTAAACGAATCTAGTAAAGAATACTGGTCTGGGAAACTTCAATTTCAGGAGATAAAATAAAGCAATTCACAACACCATCCTAGCTCTAAATCTGTCCAACTCAGTAAGCTAGCCAGAGTACGTGCTAGCGTAAAACTTCAGATTTAGGCGAAAGTGATTCCCATGTCTTGTTGTTTTAAAGTGAGCAACACTTTTCTTACTTCCTTCATTGTAAATATTAAAATTACTTTCTTTATCGTAAAACTTCTCAAGTGCATTAAAGGTTGCTTCGAGGGCTGCGAGTTGACAAGGAACGCAGGGTCTATTTCAGAACATATTTCCCCCGTCTAGAAAGCAAAACGTTTGCCTTTACCACTAAAAGAGGACATAATGTCCTACAATGTTCTACAATTTCATGCACTGATAAGCATCTCTGCTTGTCACCACTGCCGAAAATAACCCAGAATTCAAGCAGCGTTTGTTCTTTAGCGTAGAAAAGATCATTGACAACACTACAATATCAAAACCAGTGATAAAAATCAAAACAGATCGTGGCCCATATGCTACCGTCTCTCTAGTGTGTGCGATGATACGACATTTCCTCTCTTCTGTGGTAGAACAAGAACATCCTACAATGAATGTCTCAAACTGACACATATTACAATCTAAGCTAACGCATCATCTTTCAGAGCATGGCCGGCTAATAGGCAGAACAGTTCCTCTTTATTTTTAGAGATGCTGACAAAGTCATAACAATTTTGCGGAATATTTCCCTTTAAAGTGGATGCTAGTATACCAGTCCACACGAAATCTAGTTTTTGAGACCCTCTCAATACTTGGTTTCAGGTCCATCACTTAATAATCTTTAAATATTTAATCTTATATCTTATTGATGTTAGAAGTACCTAGTTTGAAACTATAACCTTCTTTATTTTGTTTGGGGATTGCTTGTTGATTTTTATAATTTGGGCAAAGTTGTCAGCCCTTAGTTCGATTTTATTGTTGGAGTAGGGGTTTGGGTCTTTTGTATCTGTGTCGGATGTTATGGTCATAATGTCCAAGAGTAGTTATTTGTGGGTTGGAAGATGTTCCAGTCCGTTGGCGTTCTACAATGCAATTTGGAAAGAGGTTGGTTTTCGTAGTCTGTCAGTCATTAGCGGTTTAGTAGGTCTAGGAATTCTGGTAGGAGCTGTAGAAAGGTGGTAGATGTGTCTTTGTGCGTCAGTGCGTCTAATGCGAGAGATAGCAGTTGTTGAAGCAGTGCTGGATGGCTGGTGTGTGCCCCATTTCCTAGGAGTTGGTATAGGATTGCTGGATTTTCTAAAGGTGGCTCCCGTGGGGTGGGCGTAGAAGCGCTTGTATCTTTGGGTTGGGATGTTAATATTTCTGCGTAGCTTTTGGAGGGGG
>VTPC01045229.1:0-10947 GCA_011009095.1 Ignelater luminosus | reverse complement strand
TCGTATTCCTCAAAATGCTTTTCTGCATGATGTTCAATAGTTTCGTTAATGTAGGTCAGATTTGTAAGAGATGGATTGAGCGCCTGGTGCTTTTTAGCTTCTTGTATCATATCAGTGCATGGATCTACAGATGTAATAGTACATCCAAATTCTGCTAATGCTTCTGATAAAATTCCCACTAAAATTACAAGATTTAATTAATAAAAATGAATTAGAGTAATAATGCGTGTAATTACCTCCGCATCCAACATCCAGGATTTTCAGTCCTTGAAGCGGTTTAGGTTTACTAAGCTTATCTTTGCTAATTAATCCAGCTTCTACAATACCATCAATAATCCATGGTACCCTCAGATGATTTAATGTATGAAGTGGTTTAGCTTTTCCTTCTTTATCCCACCAGAAAGAACTTAAGTACTTAAATTTCTCCATTTCGTGAGAGTTGACGGTTGGAGATGCATCTTGTGAAGTGCTCATCTCGCTGAAATTTTTGAAATTTTTATTTTCCTGAATTTGAATTACTTGTAATATTGTAATATAATAGAATGCCAACGTTAGGTTCATAGCAAAACTTGTCTAATAGTAATTAAATGATGAACTTATTGGCAACTGTCTAGTTGAGCTTTTGTGTTGTTTTCTTTTCTAATTCTTGTAACAAGCAAACAAAAAGTTAAAGCTAAAAAGGAAAGTTAAACTAATCATTTGATTAAACGCGGATGCTGTTGATCTTCTACATTACAGCAAATTTTTTATTTATTTATTTAACTGCAGGTCGCAGCGTAACCAACAAAGGTCTACAAGATAGAATTACAAAATAATAACACAAGTGCAAAACATAAAACAAATTAATAATAAAGAAAAATCATGAATAGTAATAATAATAAACAATCAGTAATGACAATAATAAGCAGTAGTGTATCTAAAAACATAAAAAAAACCGTTACCACTAGGTATACCTAATAGACAGTGTGTGTAAAAAATGTTTTTAAATATAGTAAAACTAGGATGAAATACGTTCATTGCTTTTGCATGTTTGCCAACGTAAAAGCTACGTATAGCGGTGTTATAAAAGTTGATTTGTCCGTGGAGTAGGTAGACAAAATGCTGATGGACTTCTAGATACAGACTTTGGAACCGATTTGGAACTATTGGAATTATTTTACTAAGAATACCTTCGCACGATTCAATCAAATTGTGTAGAATTTTATACAACAATATAAGTGAAATTACGCGTCTTCTCTAATGAATGCACACTTATATCTCCAGTAAATATTGATAAGGCACGAAAGATAAATTCTAAGACTCTCAAATCAAGGTATCGTACAAAACATTTCTGTATCTGTAACATATGGCTCTGTTAGAAAAGCGGATGAAAACTCAAGTCTAGATCTAACGTAATTGTTGCAAAGCGTAAAGAAAGTTTTGACGTTACTAAAATGTGAGGAAATTCTAATGACGTAACCTAACATTCTTAGCGAGTCGTTCACAACTTTGTCTATATGATTAACAAATGTTAGTTCTTTCTCAAATGTTACTCCCAAATCAGCTATATTTTCCTTAAGTGTCATCGGCACTCCATTTATAATGTACTGAAATTCAACCAAGAAGTATTTTTTTATGTAAGTTACTGTATGATGTTTATCGATATTGAAATATAACATAATAATTTGATTATTTTGATAGATATTATGAACATCTTCTTACAATCTATTACAATTGTTTACGTTACTTATAACTTTCTACATTTTAAAATCGTCGGCAAATAAGGACTTTTTCGAATTTCTCACAACATCAGGTAGATAATTGATAAATAGAAGAAACAAAAGCGGTTCCAAATCTGCCTCTTGTGGAGCATTCGATGCAGTCCTATATCTCTCTGATTGATTTCCACCGTATACCACTATTTATTTGCCATCTATTTGCCAGATAATTATTACGGAAACAGAATGCTGCTATTTTTTCAATATTGTTGCTGAGGCTTCAAGTCGTGGTTCCTTTGGACCTCGTGGCTTCAATTACTATGATCATTTTGCCACCAACTACAATGAATTTAGCCAAACCCGATGCTTATCAACTCCGCTAGGTATTTTTTAACGTGCAACTCATCGTTTCCAAGATTTTCTCCGCCTGAAACATCTCATGTCCTCGGCCGGTAAGTCAGTATACGTATACAATGTCATCTTGCAAATTATTGCCTACTGGTTTCCGAAAGATCTTGAACAATATTTAACAACAATAAATTGGTAAGGCTAGACCTTTTTGGTATAAAATAATTTCGGGCTTTAGTTGAGCAATTACCTCTTTATTTAGAACAGATTCAAATATCTTAGATACAGTCAGCAGCAGGGATGTATTGCCTGTAATTAGTTACATTATTGTTGTTTCCACTTTTATATACAAAAGGCACACTTGCTTATTTAAAGTGTTGAATAAAACCACACATTAATAAAGTTATAGAAAGTGCAACGGTAAATAACTGTACTATTCCAGGAAGGCTCTCTTATAAGTGCAGATGCTTTTTCTTTTCCTAGATCTTATCTTTACTACACTAGGTCGATCATGGTAACTTGCAAAAGATGCTTAGCGCCGTCTCAACAGAGTGTTGGACAACCACGTGTTGCCACTGTCATAGTACCCAGCTTCACGGAAACTGCTCTTCTGCAGTACTGACGTGCAGAAACCTTGATATCTACCCTGGGCCATTGTCAATCAGGTCAAGGTGGACTACACGGCTACGCCGAACCGTGCATCCATATGCTTATAGATATCTATTGCGATTAATTAAGTAAGAATGCCTCTCGGACATAGTGGGGAACACGAGATCAATAGTAATAAAACCACATCCATAGTAAGAACAGCAGCAACAGTAATGATCATAATACTGATAAAAATAATTAACATTATCATATTGGCTATACATTAAATGCTCTCACACAAAAACACATTAAGGCAACTTTTACTTCGTAATTTTGAGTGAGGCCTTTTGCGTTTGACACACCGACTACGCATTTCATGATCAACTGTTTACCTATTATGTTTTGAAGATTTGGGCTATGTTTATGTTTTTGGGTCTGTTTAAGCTGTGTGGGGGTAAACTCTTATAACAAAGTAAACCCATGCGGTTAAGTTATTTATTTCCTATATGATGCAATTGAATTGATGAGTGGAAGAACAGTTTAAGTCCAAAACTAGTGATTTTCCAGAAACTAAAAAAAATTGCATATTTACTTTATTACTAAGTTTTGGCTCTTGTCAACATAAACATTGTTGCTAAGGTCTTTGGCGATATTATAATTTTGTTTAAAATGATCTAAATTCAAAGCCATAAAAAATAAATCCAAAAATTCTATTTGGACTTAAACCGTTCTTCCACTAAGATTATATTTATCAAAGATTTTTATTCAAAAAAACTAAAATATGATGCTTAAATACCAAAATAAATATTTCTAAAGCAAAATGTATGCTGGCATTAGTTATTCTGTATCTTCCGCTGTAGTTATCTTGCAAGAGACTATTTGGTAGTAGAATTCCAAGTTTTCTCCTGTTAGATAATGCAAAATTTTTTTAATATCGTGCATTTTCTTGTGATTTATTGGGACTGGCTTTAAGTAGGCTGGATTCAACGGAAGAACCTGGTTAAGGCTGGGCTTCAAAAGCTTAAATGTGCGGGAAATAATTCCATCGATACATTCAAATGCAGTGAGATAATCAGGCATCTCTTTGTCTTACACAAATTTTTGGTATTTACTGATATTGAAAACTTTTTTCCTACGAGATTTCGATGTCTTTTTGTAATATGGCGGCCACCAATTTTTGAAATCAAAAATATCGTTGTACTTCATGGCTTTAAAAACAAGTGGTTTTATTCATCTTATATTTGGCAGTCATATTTTTGTAATACTCGGGAATATAGAGCCGGTTATATTTCCTTACTAACTTCTTTAGTGTGCCAAAGTCCTGATCACACGATAGAAACGAATACCCCCAAATAGAAAAATAATGGTACATTTTTTAAATCATTTTGTAGATTGCAGTGCTAAAAAAATCAAACGACAGTGTTGTTTCGATTTCGGTCGGGACATCTGTCGGAAAAAAGGTGTAGTTCTTGTACTTCATGTAACACATGATTGAGGTTATAATCATTCAAGAATGTGCAAATTTCATTCGGGGTATTTCTTCCTTGACCTTCGCTATCGGACATCTTACTGTCTATCTTAATCAGTGAAACGCGGTTAAAATAATTACAAATTAATAAAACATCGAAGTTCATATAGCATCTAACCTAACGACGCAACTTGAGTAAATGGCAAATAAAAATAATAATACATATCAGATATGTAGAGAAAATGAGTGAAAGATTGGTTTAAGTTCTGTTAAACCTTTCTTTCGCTCGTTGCATTTACATTGTCTATTTATACTGCATAGTGGTGGCCGTTATCAAACCATGATATCACTCAGTAGATAGCTTTGCATATTCTAAATTAAATGGCTATTTCCGATTAAAATGCAAGTTTTTTTGACTTGAACTATTCTTCCACTCATCGATTCAATTATACGTTAGACAAATGCGTATAAATAGTAAAACTACGGCGAAACCTGGTAAATTGAAAACCTCTTCGTAACAATCTCCTGATCAAGTTGGACAGTTTTTGTCGCAGCTGTTTATTTAATTCTATTTGATATTAGAAGCAACTTGCACAAAACTGGAACACCTCTGAATCTTGTACATTAAACTGGGAATTTAGCACCAACCTATATTAAATCTAATTATTTACTCTGTATAAGTCCCGATTTTTGTACCGGTCGTTTGAATTGAACAAAAGTGTTTATAGTAAGAGGGTAAGAGGATTAGTGTCATAACCAAAGAGCGGTACCACTTAGTTGATAGTAATAGAGCGCATTAACACGTCGCCCTTACAGATACTACTTGGTTGAATGATCGTACACATGCAATTTGCTTAAGAAAATCACGTAGTTCAGAGAAACAAAATGTTTATTAGTGTGATGTTTTATGAAAAAATTGATAAATGCCTACAAATTTTGTTAGTTGCTAGAGATGTTGATATTAAATTTTTATGTACATATGATGTTACTCATAAGTAGAAAACATAAAATGTATTTTAATCTAAAATGAAATTGTATGAGATTTTTGCAAAAATCAAAAATAACCAGATTTATCTTACTAAATATAACGGTCAAATAGCTTCTTCTTGCATCACTAACCGACAGTTTCATCAGACCTCTTCTAAAAACACAACCGTATGTCTTTATATCTGCGACACTCACTTTGCTGTCACTTCTGGGATGCAGTTTGATGATTCTTTCCAACCTCCATCTTAGAGAAGGTAAATTGTTTTTTCTTTGCAAAGAACCAAGTCACTGACTGAATTGAAAAGATGATTCTGTGTTTTTACTTTCTGTTGCAAGTTAGATAAATACTCTATGCTCCATCTGGATCAAAATCATTGTTGGAGTTTTTGAACTAGCCGAAATCTCGAAAGCCTGTCTTCTACTGTGGTTGTGATATCTGGATCTGGAATACTTGTAAATGGCCTGCCAATTAAAAAATGTGCAGGCGTCAAAAAACTTAAATCGTTCAGATCTGACGAAAGTGAACAAAGTAGTTTCGAATTTCAATTCTCTTTGTTTGCATCAACAATGAACAGAGTTTTTCGCACGTCAATAGAACATTTCCAGAAACTTTCTTTAGATGATGCTTGATTGATTTTACATCTACCTCAGAGAGGTCTGCCGTACTCGTATGTGCAGAGTGAGGAGGGATAAATTTCCATTTGATAATTATTTTGGCCAAAACTGACGCAATATTTGATTCATTTCTAACTAAAAAATTATCTAACTCCTTCAGTTCAACATCTGCACCGACAAGGCTTGTTGCATTATCTGAATAAATGCATGAAAGCTTGCCCCTTTTTGAAATAGCTCTACGTAAAACCATAATGGAATTTTCAGTAGATAGATTAGAAATCAGTTCTACGTGAGCTGCTTTTGTGGGAAAGCAAATGAAAATACATTTGTACGCTTTTGATGTTTTGTAACATCTAGTTTTTTGATTACGTACTATCAGAGGTCTTGCGTGACCTACGCCTGAACTGGAAAATGGTAAAAAAGGTTTAAATCTATCAGCGGGATGATAATTTTGTCTTTGCCGCCAAAAGACGACATTGAACACATTTGTTATCTATTGAACGTTCTAAATCTCTACCACCTATTAGAAAAAATCTTTGTTTTATAAATAAAATGTTTATGTAAATTTTGTTTGTAAACTTGTTAACTTTGTAAAAGAATGCTAATAACTTAACATTGTGGAATGCTTGATATCAGAAGTTAATTCTGGAGTTTCTCTCTAACCCTAATCGTACCATCAATATGTAACAAACCAGTACATATTGCATTTTGACTTGCAATTTGTAATTAGAAAATGAATCTCTTTGCTATAATCTAGCTAACAATAATAATGATTTGTTTACTTCTGAAACAAACAATGAATTAGTGAATAAAGAAAATTTTTGAAATTGTTGTCTTTAGTAGTAAATATGAATGTTATCGCCAAAGTATTCTTTAAAATTTGCAATCTGATGACTTATTAATTAATTAATTATGTGTTTGTGTTTGCAAAAACTAACAAAATTGAAGATAAGTCGTTTGTTATAATAACAAAAACCGCCAAGCTCCTGATCATCAACTTGAGACATACATATGTCCAACGGTTTCGTATTTTAACACGAAATCTTGGTACATTTTTGTTTCATCTTATCTGATCTCGAAGGTTTTTTTGTAACTCGAAGAATCTCTTTTCAGCTATATCCTTGTGTCGCCTAAAACATCTGGGGATTGTCTGAAAGGCAAACAAACAATAAATCGTCCGTTTATATCACGAACTGTACGAGGGTGGTCTGAAAAGTTTCCGACCTCAACATGAAGATGGCAGCAATCGTAAATAAAAGCTACTGAATTTCGTTGTTCATCTGTTGACAGTTACTCACCAAAGTTTCAGCCATTTTGGACGCGCAGTTTTTATGTAACAGTCGTTTGAGTGAGTTGATGTGAGTTCTTTTTGTGAAAATGGACAAAATCGAGTATCGAGCTGTCATTAAATATTTGTTTTTGAAAGGCAATACGCCTTCGCAAATAAAAGATGAGTTGGATTCTGTGTATGGGGACTCTGCACCATCATTTACCACAGTGAAATTTTGGGCTGCTGAATTTAAACGTGGCCGTAAGAGCTTGGGAGACGATGAACGTTCGGGACGTCCAAAAACTACAACTACCGACGAAAACATCGCCGAAGTTCACCAAATGGTGCTAGACGACCGCCGAATTAAAGTGAGAGAGATAGCAGAGGTTATGAACATGTCAAAAGAACGTGTTTGTCACATATTAAATCAACATTTAGGCATAAGAAAGCTGTCCGCGCGTTGGGTGCCGCGTTTGCTCACGTTAGACCAAAGACGTGTTCGAATGAATATTTCCAACGCTCTTTTGGCGCAGTTTAGGCGAAATAAATCCGAGTTTTGGCGTCGATTAATTACTGTAGATGAAACTTGGATACACCATTATACGCCCGAAACAAAAATACAGTCCAAACAGTAGACTGCGAAGGGGGGAACTGGCTCCAAAAAAAGCAAAAACTGTTTTTCGGCTGGGAAAGTGATGGCGACTGTTTTTTGGGACAGTCATGGAGTTATTTTAATCGATTATCTTCAAAAAGAAAAAACCATTACAGGAGCATACTATGCATCATTACTTGACAAGCTGAAGGCAGAACTTGCGAAAAAACGGCCACATTTGCAAAAAAAGAAAATCCTGTTTCACCATTACAACGCACCGTCTCACACCTCAGCGGTTTCCATGGCGAAAATCCACGAATTACGGTTTGAACTGCTTGACCATCCGCCTTACTCACCAGATCTAGCCCCAAGCGACTTCTTTTTGTTCCCTCATCTAAAAATTGCGCTCGGAGGACAAAGATTTTCGTCAAATGAAGAGGCAATCACCTTCGTGAGCAATTATTTTGCAGAAAAAAATGCCGAGTACTATTTGGACGGATTACAGAGATGGGAGCATCGCTGATAGAAGTGTGTAGAATTACAAGAAGACTATGTTGAAAAATAAAAAAAAATTTTCAGAAAAAATGTCTTGTATCTTTGTTAGGTCGGAAACTTTTCAGACCACCCTCGTATTTTCCATAAAATAAATTTTACGTTTATTTTGATTTAAAATTTCTGAATCGTTAGATGGACATTTTTCTAAAGCCCAAAATTCTTATAAATTTTTCTTTATGTTAGTATTGTCTGTTACGCAATTACTGAAATTACGAATTGGCTGGGTGTAATAAGCATTGTCTATAGCACCCGAAATAATGGAACCAATTTTGGTTTTTTGTAATGTGTAACTTTGGTCCAAGGTTAATTTGACTTTGACACAAAAGTGTTAAATACTGACTAGCACCTATCAAGATATCAACTTCAATAGGGTGATAAACTTTGGATCCGCTAACTGTATATTAGCAGGTACTTGAGATGATTTATGTTGATTATAAAACTGGGAATGTTTCCACTAATCTTAGGAACAACTGAACATGAGATATCTGTAGTGTACACGTAATTGTTAATTTCAAATTTTATTGTAGGATCACAACGCTTGCTTATGTGAGACGTTATTCAGTCCGCAAACGTCATTAGCGAATATCTGCAATTTATCACAAAACCTTTACGTGATGAGACTTGACTGAGAACAACTATCTAGTAAAATTATTACATCATGAACCCTATCATTTTAGCAAAACAATTAATAACCGATATTGATAGCCAGTGACAAACCCAAAGGGGGAGGTAGGGGGGAGCCTTCTCCCCAGGCTCGTGGTCAGTTGGCATTTTTTTGGTCAGTTGGAAATTTAAAATTCAGAGAAATATTCTGTAGCGAGAAATATGAACACACATGACTAAAAAATATAACATTCTTATTGGTTAGACTACTTGAAAAGCAGTTTTATAATAAACGTAAACTGAACTTTAAAAAATTAAAATGCGGTTTTATCCTTTACTTTAGTAATACAATAATAGGAAAGTCGTAGAGGTAAGGCGACCATACTACACCGCTCAATACAACAATACATACCCAGTGATTATTACTCCATTAGGGCTTCAAGGAGGATGTTAGAAATAAGATGATAAAAGAAAACCACAAGAAACAATTTAACCAAATACAGATGTTTCTTTCAAAGTTTTAGTTTTAAAACCTTGGGAAATTGAAATTTTAGTTTTTCAAAGAAATACATATTTTTTGAAATAGCTTTTGTACAGTAGCTTGAATTTGCAAAGCTATACAAGTATAAATATTGGTATTCCTGGTTCATAGTTAGGGTAGTCAAACAATCCGGAAACACTTTTAAATGAGTGAAAAAAGGCAATAAATCTTCAGTTATGTTATGCCCTTATTATAGTATTCGCTTCGAAGTAACAAAAAAGATTTTTATAACTTCAAATATTAGAATTAGGGTCTTCTGTTTGGTTTCTGATTAGTAGATATGTTTTCATTGCATTGCTGACGTATATTGTCCTTTCATTTTTGCAATTTCTGCTACTGATTCTACAGTTCATCCATTTGACGATTTAGAGCGGTTTCTTTAGAAAGATATTGGAAATAATATTTTATAAGTTTGTTTATATTCAACCTTACCCATCTTAAAATGTAAAGGAAAAAGATTGTATAAAATGTATTAATGTACCTAGTTGTGCAATAACCAAAACGAAATCGTGTGGTAAAGGTTGCACTGTGAATTTTGCTGAAAAAGTGACAAAGTTGTTGTTTCATCATTCCACCTTTATTTACTTAATATACACTGGGTATCTCAGACCAACCGACCACCCCTATTAAAATTAAGGGGTTGGAGATTCTTTGATGAAACGAACGGTTCCCTTACTAATTCTGACGTCTTCTTTCCGATGGTGTAAAAGTTAAAAACCCCCAAGCCCCCCAGATAGGGTGATGGGGGGCAACTTTAAAACTGTAAATCAAAACCGCTATATTTTATAGCAAATTTGAATTCTAAGCCGCAAAATACGTAGAATTTATTTGACACATTCTTTTCGATTTGTAGCAGATGGCGCTGTAAACGCAAAAAACTGAAATCTTGCGCTTGTCCCACAAAATATTCGCTTTAAAAAATTCAGAAAATGGGTAAAGACCGTGGATCTATGTAAAATGTAAAACTGTCCCACGCCACTCACCCTCCAAGAGTGAGTTGGCAACTCAATTTAATAATTGTTTTGATAATATTCAATATCTTTATTTTAATCTTTTGATCAGAAGTGTATTTTGTGGGATAATCGCAAAATTTCAGCCAAGAAGTTTTTTGCGTTTACAGCTCCATCCGTCAGCAATCGAAAAAAATGCTTCAAATAAATTTCAAGTATTTTGCTTCTTAAGATCGAAATTTGCAATAAAAATAGGGTTTTCATTTAGAATTTTAAAGTTGCCCCCCCCCCCATCTTTTCTATAAGGGGGGCTCTGAAG
Organism: Ignelater luminosus; assembly: GCA_011009095.1. NCBI lineage: Eukaryota > Metazoa > Arthropoda > Insecta > Coleoptera > Elateridae > Ignelater > Ignelater luminosus. The sequence goes on along the minus strand of VTPC01045229.1, from coordinate 414 downwards.
TTTTCAATTTTTACACCATCGGAAAGAGCACGTCAAAATTAGTAAAAGAACCATTCGTTTCAACAAAAAATTTCAAACCCTTTAATTTTAATAGGGGTGGACGTGTGGTCTGAGACACCCAGTATATTATAATCAGGTTCTTTTGTATTTACTGATTTGGGGTGATTTTCTTAATAATTTCAATTTTTTTTTAATTAAAATGAAAGCATCAACTGCAAGACCCAAATGTCCCGCTTCAATTTTGTTGTTGGTAATTTGATGTTACAAGAGTTGGAAAAACTGTCACAGTTCCCCCCCCTCAAAACAATTTCTTGGGTACGTCCCTGTTGATAACAGCACGTAAGAATTCTTGCTATTATTATTATTTTTTTGCAATTAGCAGATTGCTGCTAACAGGTTTCACTGTACGTATTA
>VTPC01044238.1:0-11207 GCA_011009095.1 Ignelater luminosus | reverse complement strand
TTTTTTAAGTTCAATTAACTCAGTGACTTTTCGGGTCGAAATAACTTAACACACCGCTATTCACTAATGATGATTTTAACTGATCAAACGCAATCTGGTGGGAATTTTGCCACTCAAAACAATATCATTCTTTAAAAGTTCTCTTAAAGGTGCAGATAATGTGAAATAGTTTGGGATAAATTTTGACACATATTAGTCATGCCAAGAAATCGTTGTAGAGCTTTTTTATCGGCAGGGCTTTCCATATCAGTAATTGCCTTAATGCGATTTTTATTTAATTTGACACCTTCCTCACTAAAAATGTGTCCAAGGTACTCAACTTCTCGAGTAAAAAATTGACATTTAGATAAATTAAATTTAATTCCATTAGCTCGAGCTATTTCCAAAACTTTTCTCAGTCGTTCATATAATTCTTCAAGAGTTGAACCGACTATACATAAATCATCTAAAAATGAACAAGTACCTTCAACATTTTCAAACATTTGGCAAAAGATTCTGCAAAATTCTTCAGGAGCACTGGCCACTTCAAAAGCCATTCTTTTAAAAGCAAATCTCCCAAATGGAGTAATAAAAGTTAATAGTTCACTACCAGCTTCATCTAAATTAAGCATCCAGAATCCGTTCGACGCATCTAAGATTACAAAGAATTTTGCATCTTTTAACCTAGATTTAACTTCATCAAACGTAGGTAATTGAAACCTAGCCCTGATTATATATTTGTTAAGCTCTCTTGGGTCAAGGCAGAGTCTTATTTTATTGTTTTTTCGCCTAACAATTACAATACTGTGCACCCATTTAGTTGGCTTAGTGATAGGTTCAATAACCCCATCTGTTACCATACGAGCCAACTCAGCCTTAACATCATCTATAAGACCAAATGGAATACGCCTTGCAGGTTGCGCAACAGGTTTAGCATTACTATCTAAAGCAATCGAAACCGTACCAGGTATTGAACCTAGTTTCTCATCAAACAGATCTTTAAATTCATGTTTTATTGCATCAGTATATTTATTAATTAATGGTTCAGAATCACTTACCATATTAATGTGATGAGTAATTAAATTTAAATCTATACTTGCTTGCAGGCCTAAAATGGGTGGACATTCAACCTTTACAACTATAAACTCTAGTAGTTTAGTTTTATTATTTTTGTTTACAAGAGGGATCATTGCACTACCTACAACAGGAACATTTGATTTGTCTAACTGAATAATTTTTTTATAACATTTTTGAAGTAATTTGTCAGTAAGTCCAATGCATTTATAATCATTGTACGATAAAATCTCGCGTTGTCTATTTACCATCCCAGTAGTTCCTATAAAGTATTCATCTTGGTTATTATAATCTACATTAAATTGATGTACAGAATTTTTTCCATTATTTTTTTGAAAACCAATATTTTTCCTTTGTTTAGGAATAAATTTATTCATGGAATTAGACTTAAAATCTTGATTTTTTATCTTATTGGGACAGCATTTAGAAAAATGATTACGATAATTACAAGACAAGCATGTTTTACCGTATGCTGGGCACTTATTTATTCCGTGAGTTCCTAAGCAAAACCTTTGCCAGCAATACGTCCTCACTCATTGGAAAAACATCTACACGATTATCCTTTTGCATCTGGGTTATTGCCTGCCTCGAAGACTCAGCAGTTTTTAAGTATTTTGTGACATAACTCAATGTCATTTTATCTTCCTCGGCCATGAGTCGAGTTCTTAGATCATCATATTTAGAATCTAAGCCCGAAATTATTTTGGCTTTAGTCAATTCCTCTCTCAATGCTCCCAAATCACATTGCAAACCCGAGTTAATTATTGCAGTAAAATAATCTTCAAACGGTTCGTTGGATTTTTGCTTCCGTGCGAAAAAATCGTGTCTAAGCAAGGTTAAGTGCTTCTTTGGGGCAAAGTGATCAGTAAATTTGTCAATTACTGTCTTAATTGATTTTGATTCAGCGTTAGTTAGATTAAATGAATTAAAAACTGTGATGCATTTATCTCCAATATAATTCAAAAGGATATTCACTTGACGTTCTTCAGTTTCCTTATCTAGATTATGTGCTTTCAGATATATCTGAAATCTCTATAACCATAATTTGAAATTGTGACTTACATTTATAGTCAAATTTAAAGGTTGAAGTGGTGAAAGAGCAAAAGAATCCATAATTACTTGCTGGGGCGTACTTGAAGTGGAAATTATAGAAATTGAACCGACCCTTTTTTAAACACGTTGATCTAATTTGTTAGTTTTCCTGACACCATGTTGTTTATTAATATATCGCTTTATTTTATGTAAATTGCTTTTATTTATTTATTTTAAATACAGAGAACGTGGTGCTCTTCTAGGTTTCACAATATTTTATTTTTCTTCTTCATACAAAATACTAATATGACAGACGAGACAGACCAGTGAAATAGGTGGAGAGGCCAAGCCAACTGGCGGAAAATATAATTCTAACAACCGTAATAAGTGGAGAACTTGTCTTATCAGAAAAGATTCCTTCTAGAACGACGCATGTGTTAGGTCAGCCGTTCCCAGGTTTACTAAGACTCGAATGTTAGACATGAATCTTTATCAGAACTACAAATCAGTTTTCGTATTAATGATTTAAATAAATATGAAGATCAGATCAGATTAATCTCTTGTGGCTTGTCCCACATTTACAGGAAGTGATCTAAAGACAAACAACTACAAAGCCTACTAATAAATAAGGCTGTAAAAATCATTTGCTATTTGTGTCTAGATAGGCCAAAAACTCACAGGAAACCATATTTGATATCTATTTTGTGATCATCACTGCCAAAAAAAATTGGGAAAGTTGAAGAATACGTGAACTGCTGCATCCTGTCACCATCATTTATCAATATCACTACTCTAAATGTTAGAAAGCCAAATATTCTAAGTTGTAAAATTATTATTAGATTTATTATGTTGTTTTAAAGTGCAATTACCACAGCGATTAAGTTTGATAAGAGAGACCACACGCTTCCGAAAGGCTATTCATGTCAGTTTAATAACAATAATTAAAAAAGTACGGTAGAAGTTCTTTGATATTGAAATAATTATTGAACAAATAAAAGAGTCCTACACAACCTATCTTTACACTAAGTATGTAGTTAACCTACATACATACGCAGGAATTATTTATAAATTATTGATGAATTTTTAATAGAACGGTATATGTAGATGACCATATGCGATGTATGTATTATTTCTGCTTTATTTGAAAATAATTTAGAAATCAATATCTCCACCTTTAATTTGTTAAATCAACTTTTGTATTTCTGATGCTTTGCTTTTATTGCTTTTAATATAAAATGTCAATGTCGTATTTTGAATACCTCTCAAATTAAAACTTCAACCTCTTTACAAAGTTTTTAATTTTCAAATTTAATTTTAATTTATTATTATTAATACTAAGCTACATTATTAAATTATGTATTCCGTAATATTTTTGAATTAATAAATTAATAACTGGCGAAGCTCGTTACATATTGGAAATCATAAATTAAAGCTAAGTAAACTGCTCAAAGACGTAGTTTATCTTTCAACCAGGAGTCTGTCTTAGGAACCAAAATTTTATAAATACGCAAATTTCAATAAAATATTCAATTTATAATCTATAGTTTTAAGAACAAGTAGTTTTCCAATTTGAAATTAATTTATCATTGAGAAAAAAGTCAATATTTGCGAAAGAAAACTTTCTCAGTTGCCATTTTGTAAAAGAACTCGAAAATCTATAATTTTATTAAATTATTTTATGAATTAGGTGTAGTTAAAAGCCCAGAAAATAGATCAACTAGTACACACAACTAATCTATTAATTTATCCACTACCGAAGACTTGTATGGACCAAGTCACGACAAAACGACCTTTTGAGATTCGACTGCGTCCTTGTTTAAATATTAAACGTACTCTCAATGTTACTCCCACATAGGAGCGTTTTCAGGAAACGTAACTCGGCATATCAGTTACACTAGAGGCGAAATTCTTCTGATGGGGCTAAAGAAAGTAAGAGTTTATACAGCGTGAGTATAAAGTAACCCATAACATTCAACAATGACGTCATCATCAATTTTTTTAAATGAAAATCCGCGGATTTCTTTTGTAATTTCGATAAACCTTGCTATTGTCTAAACGATGGTATAAAGATTTTTGCACATTACATAAGATGATCTTTGAGTAAAACTTGACATTTCTAATTTTTGAGATACGAAAAACTTTTTGTAACGCCATTTATGATTTTTTTTGTTCATTTTGTTTAATGACAGATATTCAAATACACTATTTATTTAATTTGAACAATTAACCCGGTAAATCTTCAAATTGCCGTCCATCAATCTTTTTTCTTATGTAAACTGCAAAGATTTCTTTACCATCGTTTAGACAATAACAGGGTATATCGAGATCGCGAAAGAAATCAGAGGGTTTACATTTAAAAATATTGACAATGTCATTGTTTGCAAAATCGATCTGTTTTAGGATTTTCCAATATAATGTAAAAAAAATATGAATTTTATGCGTTACTTTATACTCACGCTGTATATGTCCAAAAGTGGTTAATCGACTGTGATGGTGACATAATTGACTTTCAAATGGAAATGCGGAAGTGTTCCGCACCAGGTATTGCAGCTCCGTTCTCTCGTGTACTATCGTTTCTAACTGCTAAAACTATCCTCCAAACTGTAATCTACGTGATAATCTTAAACTATTTAATTTTTAGTACTAAAGTAATTTAGGAGGAATCCGAAACGAGCTTTCTTGCTATTTTATATCGAACATTATTCCTCTTTTTTCAAGCGCTAACATTTCACTCGTTGTGCCGACCTTGTCTAACATACCTTTATACTAATTATGCGAAAAACTAGCATGCGCAGAGAACCGCTATCTACCTTATGTTCGCTCTTCCTTTCTTGTCCCCTCTCTCCGTTTGCCCGTTGATCCTGTCCGATCGACCCCACTAACTGCTTCTAATCCATACGACACTAATGCTCTCCGTTGGAGAAAAGATCAAGGTACCAGAGAAATTCTTCTATTCCATGGCGTGAAGACTGTACCTGAAAGAAAACCTACTCTAATTTGCATATTTTAATTACCGCCTTGCACTCCTTTATCATTTCCGTTCACTAATATGGCCTGATTAACATTTGCGATACTACCTCAAGGCCCAAGCTTTTTTGCGTAAAGCCTTTTATTTATAAGAAAAGTGCAAGCATACCTGAGAGAGGGTATAAGCGCTCTTCAATTCTCTATCTGAGGTCACCAGCAAATAAACTGACTTGAAGGACTGAGGGCTAGTACGGACATCGACACCTGAAAGGAAATTCATTCCCCATACATACAAGTGTCTACGTATCAAAACATACAAACTTTGTGAAATAAACATTTTGCTTGTAACAAATGTTAAATAGACTTAAATCTAGTACTTTATTGGACTAAATAAAAAATAAGTTGTAGCGGGTAAAACCCAGAAAACAGCCGCAGATGGGCGTGGTTTAAGATGAACTTACCTTAATTGCTATAAGATAAAAGCTCACATACTTACAGAATCTCTCAATGTAACTTAAAGATGGTAAAACCTAAGGGCGCTAGAAGCTGGAAATCCATAGCACTATGCCAACCCGCACAGCTTCTCGCAGGTTAACACCCTGTAGATAAGCACCTCCGGAAATATCACACTGTATAGGTGCACCTTGAATACTAAATTTGTAAAACTTCCACAAAAACGAAAAACTGCACCACACAAAACGACACGGATTTGCAATGTCTTTTTGCTGTGAGAAGAACGCGCGCTACCTTGTCTTATGGACGCCGGCAGTTAAATCCCTGCGGCCCGGGGCGACACGACCGCGGTCCCGACAACTGCATACGTGCCTCGGACGCCAAAGAAAGCTTGATTCTCGCCCAGAAGGAAGTAAATAAATGTACTGGTCTATTGCCAGTGTAACGTTTTTCGATCATTCAAATGCAATGTAAACTGGCCCTTGAATGGGTTTCTAGCCAATGTTTACCAGGAAACACATCTGGATTGTGATATCAGAATTCTTATAGCTTTTGCTCCAAAAGACACATACAAACAATAAAAATACGAAGTTAAACAAAGTGTAGCGAGCTGTGAAAGATCAATTCCAACAACGCAAGAAATTCATTAGGCGCTTTAGAAAGAATAAAATAAATAGCTCATGATAAATAAATATTCAGAAACCATAAGCAATGTTATAAAATAACATTACAAAGTAAACATTCGAGGAGTTCTTTTTCATTCTTCCCGCAGAGCATTTCCAAGTTTAGTTCTTCCAACGTCTTGGAATGATGAAAACGTTGCTGTAACTGTCATTCCAGTTGATTCCACGCAGTTTCAGTGAGGAGACAGTGGTGGGCACAACATTCTTTCAATATGATTGTCGTTCAAGAGTTTTGTTCATTACCTGTGCACGAGGAGTATGCGCATTATTGTCTCCAAAAATGAAACCTCTTCCAAAATTTTTAGCGAATGGAACGATATGTGGAAGAATTCACATATTCCGCTATCTCGCATCATTCATACTTTGACCTTTCAAAACAAGTAGTAAGTTTATGCGACCGGTTAATGTTACGCCACCCCAGACTGTTACAGTACCGCCTCATAACGCTACATATCACGTCCATGATAGCGCTTCCCAGTTTTTGTCCACACTGAATGATTCGGAGTAAATCTGGATACATCAAAAAAAAGAAAACTACTACATTCTTCAGCATTTCAATACTGATGCTTTTTAGCGCAATGATTCCTCGTTAACAATGGCGATTTAACTCTTCTTTGAGTATGTGAATTCAACTTGTTGAGTCTTCTTCTAATCGTTCTGTTTGAAACTATTACTCTCGAAGCTACATGCAAAGTCTTATTAAGTGTACTTGAAGATTGACCATGATTACAAAACAAACCAAACATTTGGTATCTTACCAGCGCCATCTTTTTTTATTGACATATTATTATCTTTCATTATATAGAAAAATTGGTAAAAAGATATCCAAAATATCTTGTTATTGCCTGGCATTGAAAAGCAACGCAATAAAAGCAATTTAGTAAAATAAAATTGGAAAAAGTAATATGTACTTGAGTCAACCACTTCAAATAACATGCAATGCGTTTGGCGTCTTCTAGATTTTTGACTACCGTCGTCATCCTGTACTGGTTTCCCTTTTCTTGCTAAGTATGATCGAAAACTCTCGTATCCTTCAAGCAGTTACATTGCTTTTTCCAGTCGCCCAGTCGCTGCTTCCATCTATATTCGAAATGAACCTAGCGGTCAACGACGGTCTTCCGTGTCCGTACTTTTTCAACTTTTGTTCGATCTTGGCTACAATTATTCTTGTAGTCTTTGTTTTGGTGAAGATTTTCTTTTATCGTTCGTCTGTCGCTGCTTCTTTCTCTTTAACGCATTGAACTCGATTGTGTGTACAGCCAATGCATTTTCCGATAGTTAAGGTCAAAATTTCCATCTACAGACTATAACTTCTGCAATAATCTTTTGTATTTCTTCTTTTATTCCTGTTTTAGCGCCTTTTGTTTACCATTGTTTCCGTTCTTACTTCTGAGATTTTTGATATAAAACCAATTTGACCCCTCAACCTGCAAGGCCAAGTATTTCTACAATCGAGATTTTTTTGGTTTAGGCTAATATCAATCCTTCGCTTTTGATAGCATTGATTTCTTTTATATTTCTATCGTAACTCTTACGGGGTATATGAAATCAACTGAACCCTGATTTTTCTTTAAACAAACTTGGTACTCTTCTTATTTTTACCCCTGTTGCCGCGCTTGGGACCAACATTGAGAGATTTTAAACCACTGATCACTCTAACTAGATTGCAAACAATTGTACGCAGGTATGGTTTTGCATGGCAAGCCAAGCGAAAAACTGGAGCAATAACATTACAGAAATCTCTTCTTGATGTTGGTCACTCTAAGAGTAAACTTTTCTTCAGCCAACTGCAGAAACGGTTGCGGAAGAAATGATCTTCAAAAGGACTACAACAAGAAGGGTGGGATAATTTGGAGAGAACTGGTACACGAGAACTATTCCGATAGAAATATACAGCGACAAAGAAGTAGGTGGCAGTGCATAAAAAGAAATTAAGTGATAAATTGAATATAACTTATCTAGACAGGATAGAACTGAACTCAAGAGTAGATCAGATCATGACAACGATGATAATAGTATTGGCTTCCGGTTTTAAAGTATATTCTGTGAAATGAACGGACGGAGATAGGTTGTCTCATTTATTGACCTAGACCATAGTATCAGAGAAGACGCTACAGTGGTGCAAATAACTAGACATTGATCAAAACTATTCATTTGATAATAAACAACCAAGCAATGAAACATACTTCGTTACCAAAACATGGAAAATTTGGATAGGTCTGAAATATTGCACACAAAAAAGTGTGTGTAAAAAATTTTTTTGTTTTAGAAATTATACCGAGAAAATGCCCAAAAGTATGCACAAGTCCCGTATAAGCCAGATATCGGTAGATGTTCAAGCCCATAGCTCATGTGGAAGACGGGAGTAGGTTCCAAAATAGTAAATAACCCAGGCTTTGATGATCTTACCTGAGCCTAAAACTTAGCTTTTAGCTGAAAAGCCTAAAAGAGATACCAAAAGGGCGCCGGGAGACAGTGCCACACAAAACGATGTAATTCGTCGACCTGTCCCCACACCGACGAACACGCTGTATATAGGGTCCACCCAAAATACCACCCTGTACATAAACACTTCAAAATCGTGTCCGGAGACTAAATTGTATTCTCTTTTACTTACCAAGGAACCTTTGTTGGTTCCGCAGCTTAAAATAAAATAAACTTAATAAATCTCCAGCCTCTCTTTCGTTTCTCAAAACTATAAACAAAGCTTTATTCGCAAAATCAAATATTTTGCGGGTCGCTAGAAGCCAAGGTCCATCATCACGGCACCTAAATAAGCTTATAAAACAAAAACAAACTCCTAGAAATAAGAACACAAAAGTTAAACTACATGAATTTATTATTATGCTTTGAAATCGAGTAAAATAAACATTCACAAAAAGATTCAAAATGATGTGGTTGATTGAAGAAATTATTACTTTACAAACATCAAATAAAAGAATGACAATTACTACATAAAACTTAGGTCTGAAGGACCCGTCAAATAAATGCGTTTAGAAATCATTAAATCGCAAACTACTTATTGTATTAAACCCCTCTAACCAAACAAAATTAGACATGATTTAAAACTATTAATAAATTTAGAACATATGAACTTGTATTACTTCAAACAAAAAGAAAACGTTCAAAAGATTACTATAGAATTTAAACTACCTATTGTTTTCCCTAGATTTTTCCGAAAAGAATACACTATAAAGATACTTTTCTAACATTAAAATAAACCAAATATTAACGTTAAACACTCAAAGCTTTTAAATAAAACAACATAAAAATACAAACAAATATATGTAACATAAACAATTATTCCTTACTCTAAATCTGGAGGTCCTTTGAGTTTCCAGCAACTTTTCCAAATACAAAAGAATTGAATTTACACTAAATTTAATTACGAGAAGGCATGGTTTCAACCCCAATAAATTTTTAAACACTTAACTTCTACAAACACAAAACTTTAATTTTCTCAATAACGAAGAGAATACCAGATCTCTCGATGGACACTGAAGATGGAATATTGATTCCATCAGCCAGAGAGTATGACGAAGATAGCGGAGTCAAAGAACACCAGGTACATAACGGAGATTTTCGTAATGACTAAACCAAACTTCAAGAAGAAAGTGCGACTAAATAATTTCCAAATAACTGGCTCGACACGGTTACTTCTTTACACGATCCTTCTAATGAAGACAGGGACGATGAGCTTGTCGTTCATCTCCCCATACTAGTAAAATTACAGGTAACACCTTTCAGCATATAAATTCTTAAGTTCATCCGCACAGTGATGCGTCAATATTTTAATCCTCAAAGAGGCCTCCCTCGAGGATTAACTCAAAATGCAAATTAATGCCCATAAACCGTAAACCAAATAGGAAACCAAAGCAAATTCACAGCCACTAAAATGTCGAAATTAACCGTGCGCCACACTTAAAGATCGAAACAAAACACGAGAAGCACCGGGTCCGCTTGGACCCGGGAGGGCGCGGTGAACACCCGCGTTCCACGGTGTCCAAATTTCGACTCCCCGAGAAAACCACAAAGTGCCAACCAAGGGAACGGTTTGGCAAAATAGAAAAGTCAGTTGTACACGATATCCCCAAACAAAATACAGACGATAAATTGGATAATGGAAAACTACTGGATATCATTTCTTTACTGTAGAACTGTCTTTTGCCAGACATGAATTAGCAAATTACGAACATGTTCTTTCTTGGAAATACAGTTTAAAAATATAACAAAGATTTAAAAAAAACAGCACAAAGTACGTTCGGGTCATAAAATAATGTATCGGATTTCACTAATGAAAGAAGCATAAAACCATTTATTGAACATATTTTAATTCTTAACAACAGAACTCCAAAGAAAAATATCTGTTAGCAATATAAACAACTTGCTAAACATTAAAAAGTAAGACGAAGCGATAAATTTATATTAAATGAATGCATTTAAAGCAACATTCAACGTAAAATTCGGATAAGTATGCAAAACTTTAAAATGACATTACAAAATCCCTAATGGAAGTTGGTACGACTGAACAGCGAAGATAGAAAAATTTTGTTTTCTGAGCTTGTTTCAGAAACAAATAGCTTTAAATAGAATTTCTTTTCAGATTGTTATTGAGCATCAAAATATACAACTTGATCCCAGTGGTGAGTTTCAAATATGAATGACCCTGGATACTATTATTTAAGTAACTTCAAAAGGCAATTATAGAAGATAAGTTATGTTTATATTTTTTATAAGTATTGTAAGCCCTCGTGATAGCGTTTCTCCTGTTTTTTACTTTTACACTTAATGTACGTATGAGAATGTTTGCATTGGCTCACAAAGCGAAACGAACCGTTGGAAAACCTTTTGACTGAAAAGCAACGAATAATACATTATAAAAAAGACTTAATTGAATCTTTGTCTGCAGACTTTACCGTTGAATATTTAAGCTTTTAACTAAAGAAACAATTTTCTACTCGACATTGTATTTTACGACTACCATATCTCGCGGTTAAGTATGATTCGTCGGGTATTTTT
>VTPC01039421.1:0-10298 GCA_011009095.1 Ignelater luminosus | reverse complement strand
TCAAAACGTTTTCCAAGGATATCTGTTGCAATATTTTGTTAATAATATAAAAATATAAAAAAATATGAAAATGAAAGCTCGGATCAAGAAAATTTTTATTCAATATTAAAACCTTAAAATTCATAAACAAGAAAGCAAATTATAATTATAAGGTGTCAACATGAAAATAATTTAAACATGCCGCCAAATTCAAATCATCCTCTCACTTGTAATCACACTGTACGACTATTAGTAACAGTCAATAGGCATGGAAAAGGTAGATTGCAAAAAAATTCATCGCATACCAATCTAGACAAAGAAAATGAAATTGATATTGATATTGTTGAACTGGAGTAACCGTATTTCTGTATAAAATAAAATTCATGTACTATATACAGTGTGTTCAGCGAGGAATGGGACAGTGCGATATCTCGGGAACGAATACAAATTTTAAAATTCTGAAAACTTTGTTATAAATGTAAGGTAGGGGCACATATGTTGTGATAAAAATTTTTTAAATTAAATTAGTCATCGCCAGGTGGCGCTACCTAACTTAATTTTTTTAAATGGAATACCCTACTTTTTATTCGATTTTTAAAATTTACAACATATTTGTGATAACTTTTTTTATAAGTGCTACCAACCTATCTGGCTTACTTTTCGAGAAAATAATAATTTTTGTAAATTTGACTAAAGATGTAAAAGATTGTATTCTGTAGAGATAATAAGCAAATTCTTCTATATTTCTGAAGCTGGCCATCTTATAGAACCATTCATCGTCTTGGAAATACCCTAATACATCAGCTACCTCTTTTGCTTGAGAATATTAATTTAAATGTGAGGCAGGTGATGTATTTGCAACAAGACGGCGCACCTGCTCATAACAGTAACATAGTAAGAGACCATCTGAACAGGGTATTTTCGAGACGATAGATAGGTACTAATGATTCTATAAGATGGTCAGCTCGTTCTCCGGATTTAACTCCTTTAGACTACTTTCTTTGAGCACATGTAAAAAATGTAGTCTACGGTACACCTTCCAGAAATGTAGAAGAATTTGCTTATTATCTCTACAGAATACAATCTATTACATCTTTGTGTTAAATTTATAAAAATTATTATTTTCCCGAAAAGTAAGCCAGATAGGTCGGTAGCACTTATAAGAAAAGTTATCACAAATGTGTTGCAGATTTCAAAAATCAAATAAAAAGTAGGGTATACCATTTAAAAAAACTGGCGGTGACGCATTTAATTTAAAAACTTTTTATCACAAAATATGTGCCCCTACCTTACATTTATAACAAAGTTTTCAAAATTTTAAAATCTGCATTCGTTCCCGAGATATCGCACTGTCCCATTCCTCGCTGAACACACTGTATAATGTAAAGCTTTCCTTGAATCTGCACCTAGTAAAAAGCAAAACATCAAAATCCATTAATAAATATTGTAATAAATAAAATTTATATTAATGAAGCTGCACAGCATAATATGCCCCAGCATTAAAAGTTCTGAATAAATGTTTTAGTTTTTGACAAACTTCTCCATTCAAGCAATTTAGAACGCTACATTTTAAATTATTAAAAATGTACAAGCATTTATTCTTTTTGAAATGTCTACTTATTTAAATGCGACCCCAACATCTGAAGCACTCTTACTTGTTTGCCATGTAATTTTATGCAGATTAAGAAAATTTTCACATAATGTTTAGTGTTAGGCATCAAAAGAACCTTTTAAAATAAAATGCACTTAAGCTGCACTAAAACCGCAAGGAATGAACTATAAATATTCATTTTAAATAACAGCTTAATTTACCTAGAAGCACACAAACTCGGGTGCCTTCTTAATTTAATTCAGCATTTCTGCTATCAGAGGCGTGACACTTAGTTTGAATTGCTTTTAGGTCTGTTCTTTTGTAGTGCACTAACTTGTACTTGTTACAAACTAGTTCAAGAATGTGACGTCATCAATTTCTAAAGTGTACGTTTGGTTAACCTTAGTGCAGGTAAAGCAAATGAACAGTTTACCTGCAGATTATAACAAGTTGGAGGCAACATAATCTAACAAGAAGTTGTTATTACTTATTATTTATATTGTTGTTTTGTAAAATTGTTAATCAAAATGAATAGAAACATATTATTAACGATTTTAGGCACGTAAATAAAATATGAAATAGTACAAAAATATACAAGTATAAAAAATAAATATTATATATATAGGTCTTGAATAAAACATTACATTTATAATTATTCTCCAACATATTTCAATACTCATCATCATCTCGCGCTTGTATGCGTACCTATTTAGCATCTCATCTGACAAACGCATGTTTATGTCTTATAGGTTATGTACATTTTCATACCGAGAAAATCCTCGGACAATAAGTGCAAGTTTCATGCAGGAATCTAAAAATATCAATTGGATTCTAGCGTGTTACGTTATTATATGAAACAAATGCAGATAATTGTAGATCGTGAAGAACTTGATTTCAAATATTGTATTTCTTAATATCTTTATAAATTAAGAAAGGGCGCGTGTTTAAATATTCCTCTAATGTAATAATTTCTTAACTTTATCAATAACTTCTAAACAAAACAGAATTCAGCAAAAACTATTAAAAATGTTTGTTTTTCATGAAGAATTTACCCTGTAAGGTTTGTCTTGAAACACTCTATACAGGATGTATCACAAAGGTCTTCCATAAACTATACCTACAGCACTATTTCTTAGTCTATAGAGTGTCCCAAGTTATATGTTCACTCCTATGACAAGCCTTATTCTGAAAGATAAAAGATGTGAAATTTAAAGTTATAATAATAATTGTCAAGCAAGGAAAGTGCAGTAGCATAAACCCATAAATCAGTGCATTAAGAAGCCTCATTATTTTATCAAAAACAGTTGAAAACAATATGTTAAGGCTCTTAAAGCACCAAAATTAAAAATAGTAAATTAAGAAGTAGAAAAACGCGTTTTAACGGGATTTAAAAGGTTTGTATCACAAATACTTAAAAAAGACATCAACACTAGAGCAAATGTTCAAAATGACTTCCTCCAACTTCAACACATTTCATAGCCCTGATTGGTAATTGATTAACCGCCCGTTGTATCATTTCTTTGGTAACGGTATTTCTAGCGTCGTTGATTCGAGCGTGAAGATTTTCAAGATTTAGTACTGGTGTTTAGTAAAAAATTTTCTTAAGGTGTCTCTATAAAAGATAATGCAGAACACTAAAGGCGGGGGACCTTGGTGGCCTTGATATTGGTCCACCACGACCGATTCATCTTTCGGGAAATGCTATATTTAAATATCCACGAACTGCTACACTATAATGAACGGCTGTACCATCATTCCAGAACCACATATTTTCATTCGCTAAATTGAATCCTTCGATGGTAATTGTTCAATATAGCTATCCCTAGGAAAACGACGTTTTGGGAGCAAGTTTTTGGCAGCAGCAGGTAGAGAATTACTCACAGAATACAATTAGGTGGCCGGAGGTAAAGAAAATTAATCCAATCTTGGTGAAACCGTCGAAAAACAAACGCGATTCTTAAGCACATCTGAGGTTATGTTGCACGATAGAAATAATAAAGTTGGCAACTAAATCAGCTGCTGCACATACTACCAACCCCCTACTGCAACATGATCCGCGTATAAGAATCTCACCACAAACTGTGGGGGGGGGGGCGAAACGAGGAAGTGGTTAGGTTAGAAGCAATATTAAACAATTTTTTTAATAAATCTTACCCTAAACTTGCGGGGGAGCCGAAGCAAGGAGGTGGTTAGGTTAGAAGCAATTAAACGATCATTTGTTTAATGAATTCCACCCCTAATTTGCGGCGGGAAGGGGCGAATGTGGTTAGGTTAGAAGCAATTAAACGATCACTTTTTAATGAATTTCAACCCCAATCTTGCCCAGGGTCAACGGGGTCAATGTCCTCCAGGTGATTTAGGGAAATTGGGTTGTGGTACTGTCGGTTGGTACGCTGTCGGAGAGTAGCACAAACGTCGCCACCATATTATAGTGTCATGACTAGTAAAGTGTCAAGATAGCCGATTCTAGAAGTTTTTTTAAAAATTTTCTAAGTGTTTGGCGTCGGAGAGGCCTTTCGCAGGTGTCTTTTGATTCTCTGAATAGATATACACGCATTGGTAAGGTTGAATTTTTACTGTAGAAGTTAAATCCTAGGGGTAGCTAGATCGAACTGTTACCCCTTCGATTATTATCTTCGGGCAAAAGTCCTTGTATACTAGTAATACGATAAAGATACAGGCTTTCTTCTTGAAGAATCCTGTGAACAGTTCCACGTGTGCTTCTTCTTCTTGAAGAACAGCATCTTCTGTTTCAGGTGTCTTACAACTGTTCGTAATCTGTTCCATTCAAGAGATGAAGCAGGTGCAAAATTACCGGTTTTTCTCAATCTTCCCTGCAAACATCGAATTACGCTTGCACTTGGATGCCCTCATGCGGGATATTAAAGTGTATGTTGTCTTGCAGGCACATAAATTAAAATCATATCGGTATACTCATCCAAGGTCTAATTCATAATCGAATGATTTTAATTTATATCAAACAAACTAATTTTTACGATATTGACAAATACTTTAGTAACAGTTGGTTTTTTTACTGAAACTTGAATAAGCACAGCACTCTACTAGTAATACATGCATCACATAAGGACAGTGTTATTAGTTGTACAGAATGGCAGATTACGAAAATGAATGAGTTGACAAAAAGTATCTAGTATCTTTCTTACATTTTCAGTAAATAGTAAAAAAACTTATTAGTTTCTTGTTAAAAAATGGCCGCATTTGAAAAGTATACCTACTTCTTGGTAAATAGTATCTTCAGTATAAAACTTTAACTAGACGTAAAAGAAAAATCGTAATAGAAGACTTACATCTTTAATTTATAAGAGAAAATTTATGTATACTTTATGTAAGATCTTTTTTTATACACCCTGTATAGTTAGTATTCCACTTTTCAATTTGGCAACCTAGGTATTCACGACCCATAATTCATTGCATTGTAACAAAAATTCGCGGTCACGCATATGTAATAATTATTGAAAATAAACAAAACTAATTTTTGTAAATTCTTTAAATTTAAATCTAAACTTGCACATAATAATCTTGATTTTATTCTAGTATCATCTTAACTTTACAACCCAGTACTAGTGCTAAAGTTCTAGAAGTTGGTTATTAGGTGGTCCTAGTTTTTGAAAGCCCTCTCACGAACAACGTAAACAAACGACTTTAGTTTTGTGCGAGGCGGTGAACATGAACATGTTTTCGATAAAATAGTGTATTTATGATTGATGAAAACTACTAGAGTAGGTAAACTGTAGTGAATTGTGTTCTCGGTGAACTGTTTCAGTAGTAAAATGCAGTGAATTGTGTATTTTTGGTAAATTCTACTTGTAACAGTTAAATGTAGTGAGCTATGTGTTCTTGGAAAATTGAATAATGGCGAAGCTTAGTGAATTGTGTATTCTCAGTAAACTGTGTCGAAGTGAATTGTGGTTGGGATAAAAAGAGCTAAACTGACTGGATTCAATCGGATCCCGTGTGCTTATGCTAGGACAAAAGAGTTATTGAACTGTTTTCCACCAGAAATAAATCTCAGTGGTTACTCTGCTGTTGGTGGGGTGTTTGGTTAATCATATAAAATCGAGACAATTTACACAATTTACTTATTGTCGAAATTTTACAGTTTTATTTATATAATCTTTATCATTTTTTCGGGGTGCCTTCGTTACAGCCCGATTTTATCCAAATGCTACCACATTCAGACAAATAACACCGCTAAAACTCTACGGTAGCTATCGCTGGTCCAGCACTGGATCCGGCTGAATGAATCTCAAGTCTCCACATTTATGGCTCAGAGAGATGTAGTCGGTGTACGGCAATTTTATCAAATGGCACCTCCTTCTATGTGACATCATGCATATCCGATTAAGACGAACTTTTTGTGAAGAATGGAGGTAGGTAAGTAACATGCTGTATCGTAATATTTTGCTACTATGTCTTACAAAGGTTAATTCTGATTATGCTTAAAAATGAATTTGATAGTTAGTGGTAGATGTGAGCAAGAATTTTGATCTTTGCTGGAAATATGAACATTATAAAATTTTTTAGTTTGATATTGGTACCATTTAACTATATTTAACGTCTTGTAGTAGGCGTAGTCAGAGGAACTTTGGGGACACTTAGCCTCGCCAAAATCCGAAATAACCCCTTCCAAAATTTTAAAGTTTAAGTATACTTCTAGCCTTGCGCCAAAAACGTGAAGAATCAAGACAAATATTGTCTTTATAAGTCCGAGACTCATTTCAAACAAGTTTAGCTACACATAAAAGCTATCCTGCAATCAAAAAAATAAAATAAAAGAGTGTGCCATGATAAACAAAAAGATTCATAAAGGCAGTTTGGTATTCAAGGCAGTTACTATCTTATTTTATTTCAGATATGCTCGATTGTTTTCTTGGGCTATTTTGATCAAATTCTTTTTGGATGACTTAATATAGGTAATTAAGACGCAAATTCACATATTCGTGTTGTACAAGACAGTATAAGAATTGTCACATGTCTCTGAATAATCTCCAAAATTATTTTCGACTACACAGGGTGTTCCTAAAAATCGTGGATCTTATACGGCTTATGTTTTCTTAAATGGGACACTCCTATATTTCGTTATTTTCTCATTCCTCGTCCATTGCTGATTACAACGATGTAACTTTATGGAGGCCTAAACCAAGCAGTTTTGCCGTTATTCAATTCTTTGTTTGCAAAACACCGTCGTATATAAAAAGCCACCTTGATGTAATTGATAAAATATTTGATTTTAAAAATCTTACGGTAATAGACTTCGGTCTCTAATCTTTAGAAATGAATATTAAAATTTAAACTATCATTTCTCTTATACAGGGTAATCAAGAAACCAGAAACATAATTTCATTGCTGATTGCAATAACATAGCATTATGTTAGTCTACATGTAACAGTTTCGGCGTTATTCAGCTATTTGTTGTGAAACGCTATAGAACTGCTCAACTGGTTCTGGTATGATCAAGGAGTTTTGTAATTTTACAACTTTAATAATAAAATAAAACTAAATATTCTAGCTTTAGAAATTCTTCTTGGGCTTTTAGCTACAAATTTATTATACAGGGCGATCAAGAAAGGCAAAATCTAATCTTCCTGACTTTTTAAATGATACAGCTAAAAACTATATATCTTAGTGTGTTCTTATTTTTTAGTATAATTGCCGGTCAACACCTAACAGCTTTGAGGTTATTCAACTATTTATTGTGAAATACCATTGAACTTTTCAAACTCTGGTATAACCAAGAAACCTTTTGTTTTTGCAACCTTGTAAATATATAATCTTCAGTAACTGTGAATACTCATCAAGAGCTGGCCACTTTTTGTGTTCAGGAGCAAGCAGCAATTAGCAGCGTTGTTGGTGAAGGGTTCCTGGACGATCGGCAGCGAACGTCAATTTTCGTAACGGCAAAGGCAATACTTTTGAAAGCACTTTCTTCAATGCCGACAGCGTGTAAGCTTATTACTGCCCCTGAACACAATAACAACAATAACAACACTTCTGTTTAAAACAACAATAAACAATTAAACCTTTAGGAACCACAGAAAACGAACCTGAAACAAACCAGAAAGAAAGAGAAAAAAAAACCATTTACTTTTTGTAATTATTATTATTTTATTCTTAATTTTAAACAAATGTTTAATTAAAACATTTACTTTTAACAATTTGTCAATATTGCAATGAAGTTACTTTAATTTTAGTTATAAATTTATAATTCGCCGATATGAATTTTATATTTAAGTTAACACGTATTGTTTGTTGCGTGTGCCGATAACCGCTTGCATTTATTTATCAATTATCACTGGTCGTCCGTAATCTGTTTATTGAATTGTGAATTTTCATTTATGTAATTTTCCGTTCTATTTTTGTTAGTACATACTGCAGTATTTTAAATTGCATCTGTTATGTTCCGGTAATATTCTTCAGTTTATCAAGTTAGTAAAATGCATTAAATATATAAATAAGTTATCAAGCTATATTGTATTGTAAGTAATTAAACTATTGGTCATATTGTAATTAATTTATGTATTGTAATTCAATGTCTGAATCATTAACGATGCAAGTCGCACGCCGATTGTAGAGTCCGCCTTCATCTACTTGCTAGCATGAAGGAACTGACGGATATAAGTGCAAGCGCCGCTGCGCCGGTAGTTTACATCATCCAGTTCGAACTGCAACGACTAGTGAGTATTCGGTTCCTAGTAATAATAGTAAATACCTGGTAAGACTGAAAGGTATTTAGGTGCCCTTATCCTGTCGGTTTCGTATCTACACAGCAGCTACCCGTGAGCTCTCGTCTGACCGCGCCAAGGACGAGGTGAAGAAGTAAACCCCCTCATCAAATCTGGCGCCCGAAACCGTATCGTCGCCACCGCCTCTACAAAATACACCACAATATGTAACTTTAAATTATTTATTCTAATTTCTAGTTATTGAAATTTTCAATGTTAGAGATGCATAAGAAGAAAAAACTATTTACTTAATTATAATCAGGATAAAAGAGGTTATGGTAGCGAGTATTATTGGAATGAACAGCGGCAACATCGTTTGATGAGATTGTGGTTGGTATTGCTCTACAAAGCAAAAGGACGAAAAATGAACAAAACTAAGTTTAGCGTATTGCTGGATTCTTTGTACTGGAATCTGTACAGCGTGAGAATAAAGTAACGCATAAAAAAAATTTTTAATGTTTTAATCATATGCCAGCATTCGTTTGTTACGAAGCAATGACGTCATTGTCGATTTTTTTAATGGAAACTCTCTGATTTTTTTTTGCAATTTTGATAGTTCTTATTGTGTAAATCTAAATGATTTTATAAAAACTCTTACACCATAGATAAGAAAATTTCTGACGATGAGTAATAATTAAGGAAACTTCTAATTTTCTAAATATGAAAAAGTTTTTATAACGCCGTTTTCAGTTTATTTTACTTATTTTGACTTAATTAAGTACACCAACAACGGATATCATAAAATACTTTGTTTAATTTAAACTTTAGAGCGTTAAATGTTCTAATTGCTTGCCATCAACCATTTTGGCGACGTGTGTACGTGTGCGATTTTTTTCTGTAAGGTGCAAAAATTTTTATACCATTGTTTAAGCAATAGTGAAAAAATCAGAGGGTTTCCGTTTTAAAAATTGAAGATGACGTCATGCTGGGAAATTATTGCAACATTAAAATGTGTATTTTTATAAAAGAAAATTAAGCTATTTCAGGGTTCTTCAATATACTTGCCCACAATACATTATGAATTTTATGCGTTGCTTTATATTCACGCTGTATGTATACCAAGCAAAAAAGCCCTAACTTTGAAAATAAATGATACTGATCAGTTTTTAAAATGCCATATCATATACAAATGTGAAGAAAGCCAAACCTGTTTCTCAAAACTATGATTTTCAGAGTAGAATAATGAGAAAGGACATTATGCATTAAGCGCATTTTCTGGGCCACGAAACTAGGCAACACACATAACACGCCATGGCACCTACCAGCTTTACAGCAGCACATGAATGCTTTTATTGAAGAAACTTCGTCAACTCCACTTTCAAAGAGAATAGTACAATTTGATAAGACATGTGGTTTGTGCCGCCTAATAAATGCCGAGACAGGCTTGTTTCTTTTTCTTTTTACTTCTAAAAGCATAGTCGTTCGTATTGTATGTAAGGTGTGTTGTCTAATATAAAGTCGTACATAAATGCCTTGTTTTAACTCATTTTTATTCTTAAGGGTTGTATTTAGTAGTTTCAGAGAGAACGCTGCAGACTGAAATTTCCTCAAATTTTGCAAGCAAATACAAACGTTGTCATTCACTTTTAGAGTGATATCAATACCTGTAGTTATTTAACTCGTCAATAGTTTTATGTCTATGCATCATCGAAAAATTAGAAATTCATTTTCTAATCAAAGTTATTAGCATTAATTGGCGTAAATTGGCAAGTGATTAACTTCACTATTGGTTAGAAATTGAAAAAAAGGAATGCATCGGCATATTTTGCCTTGTTTGAGCATCAGTTACATCAAATCAGAATCTCGTTATCGTTTATGTGTAGACCACAGTTTGCATGCAAAACAAAATTGAATTATAGAAAACATCAGTAGAACTTAGGCAACCTCTTTTGCAAATACTGCCGGGGACTAATTTTTACCTGCGTCTTACTGGTCATAAAAGTGTCAACACTACCTTTGTATATTTCTTTTGTTATACGTACAAA
>VTPC01038551.1:0-10563 GCA_011009095.1 Ignelater luminosus | reverse complement strand
CAATAAAAGCAATTTTAAATTGGAATGTAATTATATGTCTGTGAGTCGGTTGCAATATTTTCTTATCTTACTCAGAAATAGTTGTGGCATTTTCATTATGACCTACAACCTCAATTAGAATAGCAGAAATTCTGTAGATAATTAATTATTAATTGCAATTTGGGCATATCTAGATTTGTACTTCTTAATGCCTGTTAAAAACATAATTTTTTTAATGACTAAACAATGAATTCCTACTTTAGAAAATATTTTGAGTCTATAAAATTTATTTTATATCTTACGACATTTTTATGATAGGCATGACCATGTCTTGTCATTTTTTTTTATTAGAAGACGTAATAAAATGGCAGTTGTGTTCCAGCTCTCATTATGTAGTGTTGTAATTCTTTTCATATCAAAATAAATGTATTGAAAGGTTTTCAAGTTTAATTTAATTTATACAGTCATTCATAAGACTTCAAGGTCAAAATTAAATTGTAATTACTTCTGGTGCATATTAAAATGCATAACCTCAGCACCACCTAGTAGTCGAGGAAATAAAGGAGAAAAGGTCGAAAATAAATCGCCAAGAGGAATTTTGATGCGGTTTGCGGCAATCGATTCTGTGAGTTGTCTAGAAAAAATGCTCCTTTTAGCTATTTGACGCTTTTTGTTATTGCATTTCTACAGAGGAAAATGCATCTTTTTGGATGGACTTTGATGCAGTTTGAGAAAAAATTTACAAAATGAGCCAAAATGGGCCAGATTTTTTCAGTCGGGGGCTTTTTGGGTCGCTCATCACGTATCCGGCATTAGTTTTCCGAAAAAGTAAACCTGGCTGTGGAAAAACGGAAAATTTGGTCTAATTTTGAATTTCAACTCGAAAATGGTTCCTAGAAGGATTTTTAGTCGCTGATCACGAATCCGATATTAGTTTTTCTGAAAAATCACCATGGCCGTGGAAATCGGAAAATTCTGCCCAATTTGGGAAAGCTTTTGGAATTTCAGCTCGAAAATGGGTTCTAGATAGTTATTTTGGGTCGCTGATCACGAATCCTGCATTAGTTTTCCGGAAAAACCATTCTGGCCATGGAAAATTGGAAAGTTTTGCCATTTTCTTCATTTTTCTCATGTTTAACCGCTCTTAGGCGGCAGTTTATCTCGCTTTTGATATAGTCGACATGTCTGAAACCAGTTTTCACTGTTGCAGTAAAAATTGCAGAAAATCCGTGGAAAATCATTGGGAAATTATCAAAAAAAAAAAACGTGTTTCATGTCGATTTCAGGTTAATATTATACTGCCACTTCGAAAATAACAACAAAACCATCTAGAAAATATATAGTTTTTAAGAAAATTTTTTATATGCGCGCACCCCTTCAGATAACATATGTATGTATAATGCATATTATATCAAATAATAAAAATTGCATCAAAGTGCATCCAAGAAGATCCATTTTCCTCTGTAGAAATGCAATAACAAAAAACGTCAAAAAACCAAAGGGAACATTTTTTCTAGACAACTCACAGAATCGATTGCCGCATAGTGCCATAGTGATGGTCCCCAGACATAATAACCCGAGGGTGTCAAATACGGTGATCGAGCAGGCCATATTATCGGTCCGTTTCGCCCTATCCATCTTTTGGGAAAGTTGGCATTTAAAAAGTTTTTACGGAACAATTTGGACGATATTTTGGATGAAGTGCCACTAGATAGGATCCGACAAATGATTTTTCAAAACGATGGATGCCCTGCCTACTATCGGATAGCCGTAAGAGATTTTTTAAATGCCAACTTTCTCAATAGATGGATAAGACGAAACGGGCCGATAATATGGCCTGCTCGATCACCAGATTTGACACCCTTGGGTTATTATGTCTGGGAGCTATTACTATTTAATAACCCAATTAAACAAGTGTAATTCAATGTAGATTCAATGCACTTTAATAGTCCAATTCAACGATTGCAATAAAACTTAGAGTTCAGCGCAAACTGATACGTACCTGCAACACGCAAAAATTGTATATATTTTCGCGAATGTCGTCGAAATACGCATTTTGGAATTTTTTTTATGCTTTTTTTTGCATATTTTAAATGTTTGTGCATATTTTAGTTTTAATGCTTATTTAATAATTATTTTAAATCTTTTTGCTGAATAATTAGAAAAAATATTACGAGGAAGCTTTATTTCTTACTAAAAACAAACAGGTTGTAAAACATCTGGCACTGATAAAGGTAACAAATTCTACAACTACGGATATGATTACAAGAATCTTAATTGAAACTGTAGGAAGTGCTTTAGGCAACTCTGCAAGATTGAATAAAAATATCACATTTTGTTAGGATTTGTGCACAAGTTATCGTGCGTGTGTGTGTTTGGGTGATTCGTTGGGCGGTCATGAGAATCTATCAGACAACAATTATATTCTGTGGATGCAAAATGTAGCATATTAGATAACAATAGGGGTCTCAGTGTGTCGCGCCGTTCAAAACTTCTTTAAAAGATGTTGCTGTCAGCATAACGTTAGGGTGCATTTAGTGGACATTCTCATAGAGATTTAAGGACTTCCGGTAGCAATCTTAAGATATATATGTCGCCCTTTGTAGGAATTTGTTCCACATGTTTGTAAGGGACAAAAAAATGAGCGTGCACGGCGGACAGAAAAGCAAGTTGTCAGCTTTGTTGTTTGATTTTCATAAAAGATACAGAACAAAAGTTAAGAAATTCCAACACATTTCATTTCAGTCGTTTGTTCTTTGTTAAACCGTGCTAAACTGTGTTTATTTGCGTACGTGTGCCTGTATAAATCTAATTTTAAAAAATGCCGAAGATACAATCTACTGTGGAGGAATGGAGTGAAGGCCATCCAGGTTTAAAATATGCAAATAAGACCTTATTTTACCAAACCTGTGTTAAAACTGTAAGTTTTTTTAATATTAATACAATTTCTACAATTTAATATAAATTTTTATTATCCAGATTTCAAGTGATAAAAAATTTAATATAATTCAACACATAAATACTTCCCAACATCAAGAAAAATTAAAGAGACTCAAAGCTCAAACCAATACACAAGTAACTATCGAATCAGCCCTAGCATCAACTTCTAATTACAACGAGGATAGACGATTTAAATTAGATTTGTGTGAAATGATGTTGAAGTCAAACATCCCTCCGAATAAACTACAAAACAGTTCATTTAAAAATTTCTTAGAAAACTATTGTAAACGACCAATTCCAGATGAAAGTACCATTCGTAAAAATTATGCTAGTACAGTTTATACTAAAACGTTAAAAAAATTAGACAAATTATCGGAAATAGTTACATCTGACTGAGTGTAGACGAAACTACTGAATCATGTGGTCGTTATATAGCCAATTTAATCATTGGAGTGCTAAATGAAGAAACTCCATCAAAAGGATTTTTGATAAGTACAAAAGAATTGGCAAAGACCAACAACAACACTATATCTAAATTTATTCAAAATTCGTTAGTAAGTTTTTTCTTTTACCCGAAGCTGTGCCAACAGAGAAAATATTATTAATAACCACCGACGCTGCTCCATATATGATAAAAGCAGGCTCTAATATGAAAATATTTTACGAAAATTTGATTCATGTTACCTGCGTAGTTCATGGCATAAACAAAATTGCAGAAAGCGTAAGGCTACAGTTTCCATTAATAAACGACCTCATCAAATATGGAAAAATGATTTTTGTTAAAGCTCCGTTACGAGTGCAATATTTGAAAGACGAATTCCCAAATACCCCACTACCTCCAGAACCGGTATTAACTCGTTGGGGTACTTGTCTAGATGCTGATGTTTATTATGCTATTTATTATGAAAATTTTAAAACTGCCGTTTTTGACCTAACAGATAAGAACAGTGCAGCTATCGACAGACTGTTTTAAAAAAAGAAGAATTAAAATGCAATTTAACGTTTTTAAAGACGAATTTATGTTTTATGAGTCGGATAATGACTGGACTGGAAGAGCAAGAGATGCCATTAAACAACGCGTTGCAGTTAGTAAATAATTTGAAAATGTCTGTAAATGCCGTGACGTCATTAAACAAAAAACAACTAAAGTGTTTTCAAAAAATGAGGGATTCCAGACAATAAGCAAAATTGGTAAAATTCTAAGTGGTGAAAATGTATCATCTCCTATAGGTATAGCACCCAATATTATTTCTAAATTTAAATATGTCCCAATAACGAGTGTAGAAGTTGAAAGGAGTTTTTCCAAATATAAAGATATTCTAAGTGAAAGACGTAGAAATCTATTTATTGAAAATATAGAGAAGCTTCTAACTGTTAGTTGTTTTGATGATGATGATGAGACTGTTGTACTATAAAATGTTTATTTTCTTAAGTATTTACTTTAAGTTATTTGTCTATACAAGCAAAGTATTTTTTATTAAAAAGTATTCAATAATACATAGTACTTGTGTTTTTAACTTCCATAACATATTTTGGAATTTTATGCTATTTTTGTGCTTATTTTAACTAAATTTTATGCTTTTTAAAGCACTTATATCAACCTTTTTTATGCTTATAAATCCGGACTCTATTGATAAAGATTTCATTTGAATATTTTTGGTGTTCTTACGCTGCATTAAATTGTTTGCAGACGTTTATGATTTATCTATACAATTTTCATGAGCGTTTACAATTTTTGGTTTGAAAAGATCATACACCTTACTTTATGGTTACTACCTGGAAAGTTTAACAAAACAAAGATTAACCTGAAGAATTCTTAACAGGTTGACATAGACATTCAATGCAATGTTCAGACTGTAACCCTGTCGGCGTGACGACTACCTGAAGTGGGCATTTTCAACGTCCCTGACTGTACATGCTACGATAGAACGATTTTTGGCCAAAAATATCGTAAGTGCTATATCATCAGCATAAGAATTCAAATTGCATCCCGTTAGATTATTTTAAGTGACATAAAAATAACAAAAATCAAGTTTTATTATTATGATATTTGTGGCATTAAAATTAAATTGAACAAAAAAATAACATCTACTGTAAGCTTTACACAATGCACCTTACGGTGTTGGTAAAAAGGCATCCATGTAAAAACGGAATTCGGGAATAAGTTATTATGTAATTAATTATTCTGCCTCTTCTGGTTTGAAAAACAATTATTATCTTTGTTCTCGTTAACTTTATAAAATAATTTTAATCTGCTTAATTAAAACTAAAAATAAGAAATTGCAATTTCAAAACAAATCTTTGTCCATTTTTTTTCTCAGGTGATAAGCTGACAATTATAAATGAAAAGATAATTGTGAGAAGTTAGCAAAGACTGATAGTTATCAAAAAGATCTGTTTCGCAATCTCTATACTGCAATGCTAGTACCTATCTAATACTATATCTTTGACGTAGGAAAATAGGCATCTATTATAAAATATTTCTGATGAAAGAATAGGTATCCGAAATAGAGCAAAAGCAAGCAAAAATCCGAATTAACATTATATTTTTCAAAGCCGAAAAGGAGAAACAACCCAATAAAAAAATACACCTTTATTTATTTAACTGTAAAATAAACAATTTTTTGCATCATTGACCTTTTAATTTCGGTTTAACGAGAAGATAATCACAGTCAAAGGAATCGCATAACATTTTAAAAATACCAAACAAAAAAGAAGAAAACAAAACCAAGAAAAACATCAGAAGTAGCAAAATATTGTTTAATTAGACATTAATATCTTTGCTTAGATAATATACATATTACATGACAAAACCAATTTTTAATCCTATTTTATCGCAAAATTTTTATTTAAAATGCAGGGGAGATACGTCTGAGCTCCAGAGCATTGCTTGTCAACTGATTTTCAACATGAAATCTGTAGCAGTCTTCCTTTTCGCCTTGTTGGTAAGTTATATTTTCTCCAATTCTTATTAATTGTGTGTATTTTTAACAAGTATGTTACGTTATAAGGTTGGAGCTTTGGGATACAATTGGGATCACGAAGAATTAGAATGCGTAGATGAGCAGAAATTAGATAAAGCTGAAATTGAAGAGCTTAATGATCCATGGGAGAAACCAACCCCAGAAGACAACAAAGTTCTTAACGACTTGTTGGAATGCAGCTGGAAGACACTAGGAATGTTAAATGATAATGGCGAAATCAACTGGGACAAAATACTTGAAAACGTTGGTGAAGAAATAAAAAAGAATATTGAACAAGACCACTCAGATTCTGGAATACGCACTAGTATCGTTACCGCAGGAATGTTCCAGGGTGCAGTTAATGAATGTCGTGAACAAGGGTTTCATGGTAGCACTCCTGGACAAACCGCTGCTAAAGCCCAGAACTGTGTTGGAGAAAAACTTGGGGCCGGTATTTCCATCTAGGTATAAACCTACGTATAAGGCTATCTACCGTATATTTCTATTAACTGGCACTTTTTGGGTATTTCAATGTATGGTTAACAGATATCTACCAGATAAGTGCTGGTTAGATTTATACAGCAGTTTTTCTGCTGTTAACATAATATCTGAGAGAAAGTCAAATCAAGATTTGGTATTTGTTGTGTACTGTAGTGTTGGTTATTCAAAAGTAATATTTTTAAAATATATGGATCAGAATTTTGTAAAATTGTTTATAATATGGTTAATGATGATGAAGAACTTATAGATTACTTTGCAAGTTTACTGTAATTAATTACTTGTGTAAAGAAGATTTTAATAATAAAATACATTTTACAATATTAATAACTTTTTATTGATTGTTCTTCATATATTTTAACTTCAAATTCTTTTTCTAATTTTTTATATTTAATTCTCCTTGCAATATTTCTAGTTTTAATAAATTTTCTTTTTTTCGATATTATTATCTTGAGCACTTTTTTGCATCTCCGCTAGTTCTGCTTTTGCAGATGCAAGTGTATTAAATTTCTCCTTTTGTTGTTATTATTATTATTATTATAAAAATAATCAACAAGGAGTAACAAGAAGAAAAGTAGCAAGCAACAATACAAGTTAACGAATAACAAACAAAAAATTAAAAATAATCCTAAAACGTAAGACAATCCACAAGACAAAAACGTGCACATGGCATGAAACTTTTAAGGTTATGTTAGTTTATTTTCTTGTTGTAATCGTAGTAGCGATATAGTTTATCTTTGTTTCATATATATTATTTGTGTTTACTCTAGCTTTCTCGTGTATTTTACTTGAAGTTGTTTGTTTTTAAATTTTTAAATAAAACACCCTGTACCTCAGTAAGGAGCCACATTTTATCGAAGTGATTTGGGTTAAATCTTAATATTTTGAGCTTAGGATTCTACAGTTAAAATATTTCCAATTATTAATGAAACACCGTGTATAAATAAATTTTTTGTGTCTTTTAGTCGATTGTTTGATACGATCATTCATTCTACAGGTTGTCTGTTACATAAATACAAATACTCCCATACGAAAAAAATAACAAGGCCGAACGTCTGAAAAATGACAGAGCATGTGTATCGAACAAAGTCTTTTGTAGTTACACGTAACATTTACTCTAAATGCTAGAAACATTTGAATTTCCTAATGAAAAGCGTAGTTTTACCTGTTGAAAAATTGAAATTTCTTTATCAGTGCTATAGAGAAATTATGTTTTTAATAAATGAATACACATGATTCAAAGATGAAATGAGATGTAGAGTGAAAAGGTAAAATGTAGCTTTAAAATTATTCTTGTATCATCGCATCAATATAAAGAAATTGTAACTAGATATAGATATTTTTGATAAAAACTGATGAATCTGAGAAAACAAAACAAAATACAGTAAAACCCGCTTATTAACACATGGGCTGAAAAGTCCCAGGCCTAACAAAGAAAACACGGTTTTTTTTTGTTCGAAATTAACTTTATTCATCAACGTAATTTCCATCAAGAACAGCGCAATCATTCCAGCGCCGCTCTAACAAAATTTTTTTCTTTGCCATATGCGGTCGTTTCTTTGCAATTTCGGCCTTCAAACGCTCCAATAACGCTATATAATATTCACTGTTGATGGTATTTCCCTTCTCAAGATAGTCGATGAATATTACACCACGCACATCCCAAAATACCGAGGCCATAACCTTTCCAGCCGATTGTTGTGCTTTCGGTCGCTTTGGACGAGGTTCACCAGTTGCTGTCCACTCAGATGACGATCGTTTTGATTCCGGAGTGAAGTGATGGATCCATGTTTCATCCATTGTCACATATCGACGCAAAATTCCCGGTTTGTTACGTTTAAACATGGCCAAACACTGCTCAGAAACATCAACACGTTCTTGTTTTTGGTGAACAGTGAGCAAACGCGGCACCCACTTTGAGCAGAGCTTTCTCATAGTCAAATGCTCATGCAATATAAAGCCAACACGTTCTTTTGATATCTTTACGATGTCAGCTAACTC
This sequence comes from Ignelater luminosus, assembly GCA_011009095.1. Lineage (NCBI taxonomy): Eukaryota > Metazoa > Arthropoda > Insecta > Coleoptera > Elateridae > Ignelater > Ignelater luminosus. The sequence continues at coordinate 2,182 of VTPC01038551.1, read as the reverse complement.
ACGCAACTTCACTTTTCGATCATTCAAAACGATTTTGTGGATTTTTTTGATGTTTTCTGGTGTTACCGCCTCATTTGGACGTCCACTGCGTTCTGCATCATCGGTGTCTCTACGACCACGTTTGAAGTCAGCAAACCAACGTTTTATTGTTGTTTCTGATGGAGCGGAGTCCCCATAACACTTTTCAAGCCATTGCTTCGCTTGAACGGTATTTTTTCCCATCAAGAAGCAGTGTAAAATTAAAACACGAAATTGTTTTTGATCCATTGTTTTGAAAATAACAAAAGTAGCGTCACTCTTAGCACAATAACTCACAAAATAATGAATAGAATATCATGAAATTTTAACAGCTGTTTTTTGAAGGTTAGTACTAACTAAAAAAGCGGTGAATGCAATAGAACTAGCGCCATCTATTTGTTAGGCCTGGGACTTTTCAGCCCATGTGTTACAATAGCGTTTGGACAAAGGAGAATTATTCCAATAACCATATTCCATTAACCGACTTTAGGATTGTCAGAATTCTGGAACACAAATTGAGGTTATTGCACATCGCTTGAGATTTATACTATAAAACTTTCAGTGTTATTTATCACAGCTTTAAGTAAAATAAAAGTAAGGATACTGTATTAATTATTTATTGAAACAATTATTAAATCTAATTTAATTATAATGTCCACAAATTAAATTAAAATTATGTTTTTACAAAAAAGTCAGTAATTTTAGATTGTTTTTTATGGTTATACAATAGATCTGTTATTTATTGTTCTAAACCATAATAATGTTTAAAATCAACATTTGATTTTCCTTCGAGAAACTTTTGACGCATTTGCATTTATTCTAATAAATTGTTTAAAAACTACGTGTGTTTCGAGAAAAAACATAACAGTACTTGTTAAAATATAAAACACGTAACTACATAGAAGGAAAAATAGACTATGAACACTGAAATTCTATTTCCAGTGGATGTTTCAAGAATATTTACACTACTCTATGTATTACAGTTGACATCTTTATAGCAGAGTATACATATTTAATTCCTTAAACTGACAAGGAGCTTTTTTTGAGAATAAATTACATTGACATGTAATTATTACAGAGTATGTGTATTTGTTAAAATACATAATATACGTATACCAATTCCTTAAATTGTAGTATATTTAATATACGGTTATCATTATAAGAAGTAAGCATTATCACTCATACTAATTGGAAAATCTTATTACGTGTTCTGCACTTTTCAAACAGTTAGTTTTTGATACCTAAATAAACACCAAGTTATTGATAAAGATTTCATTTGAATATTTTTGATGTTCTTAAGCTGCATTAAATTGTTTGCAGACGTGTATGATTTACCTATAAAATCTTCATGAGCTTTTACAATTATTGGTTTGAAAAGATCATACATCCTACTTTATGGTTACTACGTGGAGAGTTTAACGAAACAAAGATTAATTCAAAGAATTCTTAACAGGCACTGTTAGGTAAGATCCTTCCTCTTAGTAGGTAGTTTCAGATCCAGATACTTTTTCAAACATGGATCTAGTTCAGATACAAGATCATCTTTTTAATTATGTACCTAGCTACAGATCCAAGATCTATCAAAAAGTATCTAGAACCTTCTTAGATACTTTTTATTTTTGTTTCACGAAATGATTAAGAATATGGTACTAATTAATAATACAAAATAAATTTGTTGTTCGTATTATTTAACAAATTTAATATTACATGCATAAAATTTACATACAACATATAGTTAACTATTAATTTAATATACACATAAATTATCAGATTAGTAAATTAATAACAATATAGCTACATAAAAATGTACACCTATGCGCGTACCATAAATAGTTTACGTTTTTGTACTTTTTAAGATTAGCAATGTCTCAAAAATATCATCACTTAATTTGTTTCTTTTTGGAGTTAAAATTTGACCTCCGGTACTAAACATCCTGTCTATAGGCGCGGACGATGGCAGTACACCACTTTTAAAACATTTCTTTTATTATTGGATATTTATTTAATTGATAGTAGCTTGTATCTGTACATTCTAAATATTCCAAACATTGTGGCAATTGGAGATTGAGATTTGTGTGGATTTACTTTTAAAAAACCAAAAAATTCGTCTTCAGATGGTTGAACGTTGAACTTCCTGGCTGTTGGATCTCCGAATTTGAATTCC
>VTPC01037929.1:0-10174 GCA_011009095.1 Ignelater luminosus | reverse complement strand
TCATTTATTATAAAACGGAAGGATTAGCTGTTTTTGTACAAAAAAAATATCACGCGGGAGGTATCTTTCTTGTAGGCGTTGTTGCTATGTATTGTTAGACTTCATGCAACAGTGAATGCTTTCTTCGAATTATGTTAATCTGGTTCAACTGCCTTTTTTAGTTGGAAGTATCATAACGTAATCTTTAGAATCTGATTAACTTTTGAAAACAAAGAACTTTGCAGATTTTATAATAAAAATGTTTAATGATGAAATTATAAAAACTTGAAAAATGTTTTTGCGAGAGTTATCACAACCGATAACTTAAATCTAGCAACTTTGGATTCTCTCAATTGCCTGATGACAAGCTAAAGCCTCAAACATCTTGAAATTGATAGGAATGCCGATGATATAAACTGTTTTTCTGACCTTACAGTCTGCAATATCTGATAATCAGTAGTGTTGAATTCTTTAGTTGGCTGTTTATGGACGTTTATTATAGTACGGTGATATATGTTGGGCAAACGGTAGTGGTACCAAAATTTTGTAAATTTACAAACTCCGTTCTCCATGTTTCATTAAACTTGAATAATAGTCTCATTACAATAAAAATGTTTTGATTTATACTTACAATTAAGATCTTTGTGCACAAATAAAAACTCATTCAATTAAAGACGTTTCCGCACCGAATAGTTTAGTGTCTGTCTGTTAAAAATCCCACTTTGATGGGAGCGAACACTTTTGTCTACCACATCACAGATGCAGATGACAATGGGATTTACTGCTATTCTCTTCGGTCAACACTTACTTACAAGTTATTCTGTTTAAAAGTTTTTTTCGAAGAGCTTTGATGTTTAAGTTACATTAAATGTTACTTGTTGCTTGGTTTCGTGACTACTACCCATTGATCGGGTCGGTTTACTAACATGTTTTGACTTGCGGACCGCCCGCTACTCCAGCTTTCTGTGTTGGAGACTGAGCAGGCTCATCTGATGTTCCTCTCTGTTATTTCTAATGCAGGTCGTTCTGCCACTCAACTGCTGCTAACAAAGTCCTTGCCACTTCTATCCACGACGGTCAGAGGAATCGCCAAGCCGATTGACATTGCACTCTGACAAAATGTTTCATACCCATAAGCAATTTTATCTTTCCATATCACACAATCTCCGGTGTCGTTAACTTCTACTCATTATCTCCGGCACATCATTTTCAGCTCATCATCTTTAACCACCAAAACATTTTCCGTTATGATTGCCCATTATCAGCCACCATTTTCGACGTTGTCAACATCGTTAATTCGATAGTTCGATCATCAGCAACATCTACAAGCTATTTTGTACGGGAAAAACGGATTTTAGTAATCCAGATGCGATAATTTACCGTCAACAAACAAATAACGCGTCACTTGGCTAGCTCGGAGAGTCGGAAACGGGTGTTTTCGACATCAAAGCTAGCCCGATAATCAAAATAGGGAAATGAGCCAAATCAATCGGTGACAACGTTGATAAAGAAAGAAAATAGCAAGACCTAGTCATAAGTCATCTATACAAACTTCAGCGAGCTTAAAACGTTGCTACGAATATTTTTGCTCAATAAACGGAGGTTGGAAGGAATCTGCGTTATGTTAAAGGTCTCTATTATTGTCAAATGCTTAAGAAACCTAAACAGCAATGATCTCCACGGTATAGAACACTGTCGAGCAGGTTCACAGCGATTCACAATTATCTCGTACACTTGTAACTGATTCAAGCAGCAAATCCAAACACAAAAGCATTTTTCTGACAGCTTTACAGACCAAAAAGGCCCATTTGTATCCACTTTTTTTATTTCTCGTCAATCGTTTTCAGTTCCAGACTTGAAGTTGACCGATATCGTTCTCTACTGCGTCTATTCACTTAGATCTGAGCCAAGGTTGCCGTACAGTTTGTGCCTGTTATTATTCTTTCTAAAAGTTTTGCATCTTTTTCTTGTAATTGAATTTTTCTAATCTCTCAGAGCTATACCATTTACCATTCTAACGTTTAACTTTGTTCTTCTTTGTTTTCCTTTCAGGACCATATACATTGTTTTATTCTCATATATTTTCAGCCTTTTATCATTTGCTGCACTTTCCACTTTCTTTTATTGCTTTTAACAAGTCTTCTCTTTCCTGGCCAAAAATTACAATGCCGTCAGCATATGTCATGATTTGTTTTCTATCAATTAATATCTCAATATCTCGCTTTATCTAGTGGTGTATTAAAAAGGGTTGGTGATAGTGGATCTCCTTACTTTAGGCCTTTACTTACATTACATTTTCTTGATAAATTTACGTTCGCTTGCAGTTTATAATTTGTCCCTTTCAACGTCATTCTTACTAAATTTATGCATTTCTTTGATATTCCTAACCCTCTCATTGCTTCATACACTTTTTCTCGTTTCACTATATCATAAACCTGTTTAGAATCTATGAAATGCATGTGAGTGATAGATTTTGATCTATGCTGTTGTCCAGTATTTGTTCAGTATGAAAATTTGGTCAGCTACAGTTCTTTTTTCCAAAGCCCGCATTAATACTGTCCCAGTCTCTCTAATGTTATCTCTGCTAATCGATTTTTAATTGTTAGTGTCAGAATTTTATAAGCAACTTCCAGTAGTGCTATAGTTCTGTGATTTTAACAATTTTTGGCATCCTCCTTTTCCTCTATTGAACAGATTACTGCTTCCTTCCACCTATTCGGCATGACTTCTTTTTTCCATACTTCCGTTATGATCTGATAAAGTCCTTCTTCTAGTTGATCTTCACCATTGTCTATCATTTCAGCCGTTACTTGGTTTTCACTTGGTAGTTTGCTTTTTTTCAATATTTTTAAAATTCCTTTTACGTCTTGTCTCGCGGGTACTTCTTCAATCTGTACCATAGTGCTCTCTATTTTGCTGTTTTGGATATTGATATCCTCTTCTTCATCCTTAGAAACCTTCTCCTTTAGTGTCCCATCCATCCGTTTGGATTTTCTGTAACCCCTGCAACTAACTGCACGTCTTTATTTTTATGAAATAACGTTGTGTTTTGATATCCTATCTTCTCCCTGTCTACTATTCTGTAGAACTGTCTTGTCTGTCTTTTCTTGTAGTTATTTTGCATACTTTCCAGTTTTTGATTTAAATGATCTCCTTTTTCTTGGCATATTTTCTTCGCTTCTTTTTTGCGTCTTTCTTATTCTACTTTGTCTTTCAACGATCTGCTACAGTTTCTCTACATTCATTATCATACTATGATTTTCTCGACTCTCTTGTTTTTTCCTTCAAGACTTGCGCTGGTTTCTTTATTGCTTTCTCAAAATTTGCCCATTTGTTTTTCTATGTTCATGTCATCATTGGATATTATTACTTTGTTAATTATTTTTTGAAACTGCTCTTTTATGCTTTTGTTCGATAGTTTGTTCATAAAAAATCTCATCATTCTATCGCCAGGAGGTAAGAAAAAATCAAGTCTATTGATTAAAAAGTCAAGTACGTACCGGTCCTTACTAATTAGGAAAGAGAACTGAAAACGCCGCAAACAATTAAAAAGTCTGACTAAAGTTCGTCCACCTACGGTGTACACTAACTGCACATGTGTTATTGCAGTAAGATTGACAACTACCTATAGGGCGGTGTTTTTGTCAACATCAAGTTAAAATCAAAATCATAACTATGCTTGCTGTTGCGAAGCAACAGAGGTCACTGTAGGCTTATGTCTTTTGGCTTAACTGGGGTTTGAGTTTTGGGAGAGATGAACGTTGCACGCAGTCAAGGGATAGGATGGGATGTGCTTGACAGAAAATCTGCGGCAAATTTCATACGATGTGTCCAGTCTGATCGGTCCGGAGGGATCTGCGTGCCAGTAATCCGTCGGATTTCCCGCTACTGCTGTTGCAAAGACAATCACGCTGAGCTAGCTCACTCTTACAATGAATGCACCTCATCCTATCTCGTTTAAGATAGATCAAACGCAAACCAAACTGAAGGTTTCAGAACTTCAAAGACTAGTTTGTTTATGTTTATTGGGTTGCATGAGAATTGTAACCAACCTTTGTATAAACTTGTAAAGTATGTCGTTTTTCTGACGTCTTACAGGGATACTTTTCCGGAGATGACTGCAAAAACTATTTTGGTACACCAGGCATCAAACTTTGAAAACGATATGGGAGATATCCTAATTTGGACGACAGTCTTTTCAATGTTGTACAGTAAAGTCAAGCTGTTGGAGTCAAACAAACCAGCGAGCTAGTCGGTCAATCGAGTCCTTAAGATTCTTAAACTGTAAACAAACTATAGTGATATGTTGTAACAAGAAAATGAGTGTCTTCTACGCAAGGAAAAATCTGTCTCTCCCATAAATGACAGTGAGACATTCCCTTTGAGTGATACTATAATTTCGTTCTGCTTTGTTAAGAGGCTTACCTAGACGATGGGGTGCTCATCCTTATTCTGACCTTAAACCAGTACATCTGCGATACTTCTATGAGAAGTAGGACGGGGGGGGGGAAGCAGAACAAGGACTGCGACTAAATACTCTTTAATAGACAAGAACGCTTTCTCAGCAAAAAAGTTTGCTGTTTGCTTTTTACGTTTCCCTTCCACCAACTTGAAACATTACAAATAAATCAGAGGTACTATGAACATAAGCCCAGAAAGCGTTTTAATTCAGTTACAGTGTGGGGTTTGGGAAATCTCCTTATCCAATCTAAGTATTGATATTTATTTGTCAAAGTTCACAGTCTAACTAGCATTCTTCAATCGAGTATACACTTTTTTTAGTACTTCGAGGTGTTTCTCACAGGTGGAAGTTACAACTATAATATCATCCAAATATGTAAAAATATACGGTTGTAGTGTTTCTGGAAATATCTGATCTATGAGGCCTTGTTGTGTTTGCCATCAATTTAAGAGGTCAAAAGGTATTCGGACGAATGCGAACAGTTTCCTTCCGGGTACCGTACAGACACACGTCTTACAACTAGAATGGTGTAATTGCCAGAGCGCATGTTTTAAGTCTATAGAGATCAGGTATTGAGCATCCCTTAATTTGTTGAGAGTATGTGGTTGAGAAATTTAGTTAACGTCTGTCGAAACATAATCGATGCTTGTCATTTGATTTTTTAACTAACAAAACGAGAGTACTCCACGCAGAAAAACTAGATCGTACCATACCTAGAGCTAACATCTAATTCCTGACTTAACAGCGCCTGCACAGCGGGGGAAACAGGAAAATATAGAAGAGTTTACAGAAATCTTCCCCCAGAATTAGCTTGTTTTGTATAAAAGGGATAACCCAGGCCGTAAGAAATTTAGTGGACTAATTTATAGTTTCTCATCAATCCTTGTACAAGCAGTAAATAGTAAACTTGGACTTCGAGACACAGAGAATTTAGCAAATCAATACCAAGTTATCCAATGATGGAAATCTCTGCTTTAAAATCTAACAATGCAGCAACCTTGACCTTATTGATTTGGATTTATATGAATGGCCTCCGGCTGAAAGAAACGGAACAAAATAGAGAATTGACAACATAATCTTTGTAAAATAGCCTCACCTCGTGTAGCTAAAACTGCCATTCTTCTGTGAAAGTTTTAGGTACTGAACCACGAGAAACATCAGTTGTATCCGGTGCCAAGGTTTTGAAACATTTTAGACAATTTTTTTGTAATGACATTTCTATATCCGCGCAATTGACAGAATTAGCTTCTTGTCTGTTAACAACATCAAAAGAAATATCTTTTTCGTATGCAATTCCAATAAATGGTTTGTGCATTCATTTCTACTTGAGCAACTTGACGCTCTGGATGAATTCTATCAACATGCTTGTAAATGAGTTCAGGTACAAGTAACTCAGGAAAGTGCATAGAAAAGATTTAAATTTAATCATATATATCTGGTTTTGTTCAATAAGCCGACAGGTCCTTTTAAGGTCATTTATATCTAAAAACAGTAAACGTTCAGAGAAAGACGGCTGTAGACTTTTCAAGGTCAGTCTTAATTTTAATTCTTCAGAGGTTGAAGTAGAAGAAAGAGCAAATAAATTTTCAAAATCTGCCATTCTTCGTCTTCTCATTATATTGGGTTCTAATCTTAATTTCGTGCCATATTTGATTGTCAGAATCGTATGGTAAGAAATCTTGCTTTAACAATGTCACAAAATCCGTTCATACTCTAACTTGGTCTTTAATGGAGGGATACTAAAATAACGCGGGTCCTTTAAAAAGAACGATTGCTGAGTTAAACAATTGTTCTCTCAAGACACCTCTTGCTATACGCATTTCCTTTACTCGTTCTAAAAACGATACAAGTTTGCTGCAATCTCCGTCAAAGTAAAGAGTACAACGGGAAATAGAGTTAATTGTTTGGAAATAACCTACAGTAGAGGAAGTTGATAAGTCGGTTCTGAGAGTACAATTTTGCACAGGTTTAGATTATCTGCTGCCTAAGCTATCCCTCAACAGATTGGAAACTCCGTGTCAGAAGAAAAAGGTTCAGGTTAACCAAAGACGCCGCCGGCGTTGCTGGTTTCCAACTAAAGTTTATACAGTGAAAACTATCGTTTTTGAGATTGGTTTAATCTAGATTAATGCCATCTGTCTCATTTAATAGTTCGGGAATAGAAAGTGACTAAATTGCCTGAGTCACATCTGAGAACGAAACACGACAAAGCGGTGCTTCGGAATCGGCACTCTGTGCGAAGAAGGCACATTCAGACTTAAGACTATCATTCTCCCTAAGATCTAACAGTTATGGTTTTAGCACCCAACCCAGTTCAGATGTGGATAAATCAATCAGAGAATCAACAGGTACTACAGAGCTAGTCAATCCCTAACTCCGTAAGATTGTTAAAAGCAGCAAGGATTCTATCTATGCAAATGCACTCTCGTTTCATTTCGATGGCAGAAGATACGTCCTCATGTGCTTCCAAGTGTAAGCTATCCAGTCTCAACATTATGTGATATTGGAGCTTCCACAAAAGCCGAAAAGCATAATAACCTGTGTCACAAGAGTAATTATCCAATAACCTTCCAAGTTCTATAACCTTTTCTTGTCAAGTCATTATTTCTTGGTATTAATCAAAATCCAAGTTCTTAATTAGAGAATGAGACCTAGTGTTGAGGCACTTGCCGTTAGTGGTGAAATAAAAAATTGTATTGAATTATGTAATGAATTTATTGTATGTACATCTGTTACGGTTGTAAGACTTGATACTGCGTCTCACACGCACTTCTGCTCTGAAGTGTTGACTTGACCTAAATGGTCACACATGTGCTAAACTTAAAACTAAAAACAAAAACTGACCCTTAAAATGCTACTGTTCTATTTTTGTCCGTTCACCTTGAAAACATCTCGTAGCACCCTCCTTAAGGGATTCTTCCGAGAACTACTAATATGTTAAATGCTTAACATATGCTTTAACACCTAGTCTTAACATTTATATAAAATGGCCTCTAACTTTGTACGTTTAACATCACAATTATCTATTAAGAAAACATCCCTAATTGCCAATTCGTATTCAATTTCTTCTAAATTCAAATATCGAGGTTCTATTTTCTCTGTCATTCTCAACATGCGAACCACTCCCAAACAACGCAAAAGGTCTATTGCGTCCTATGCCTCAATCTACAATTTGTAACCAAAACTTCGCCCTTGGAAAGAATGAGCAGTCGATTACGTTCTTTAGCGAACTCAATCTTTGATAGTTAATTGAGATATCAAAATACACAATAAGACAGCTAGCTGCAAAATTGGCCTCAACTCTGTTGACGAAAAAGTAATCCAACAAGAAGCTAAATTTGTCATTTGACTGACTGGTAGTAAACCAGTAAGACCTACAGGGCGAACAACTTGTTCGCAGGGCAGAAGTTTACGCAGTGACCTCCTAAAGCAAGATTCGAGCGCGGAAACACTTGGGAAGCGTATCAAATACAGGGTATACAGGAAGAACAAAATTGAAGGAAAAAGTAAACGGAAGCTATAAAAGAGGTACATCTATTCTAATAAACAAATTAACAACCAACTCTAAGTATAAGAGAGTTTTTTAACAGGATAGGAAATGTAATACAGATGAAACTGTAGAGAATTAAATTACATGCCCGGACTAAGAAATTCTAGGTAACGAATGATGACTCTCAATAAATTCGTTTATTCACATTGGCAGTGGTGGAGCCATATTGATTGAAATGTAATAAAAAGTATACTTCCGAATCTGGAGATAGCAGAATATTGTATCTTAACCGATGTCAATGCTAATTAGTAGAGTTAAGACAAGGATCTCCTCGTAAATAAAGAATACACCCACAAAAGATTGATTTGACACTCGGAAGATTGATCTTCTGTCTCCGCTTACACAAACTCTTGCAATTTCCGGTATAGGTTACAGAAACTGGATTCCTCTTTAACAAGATCGAATGTAATTTAAGGTGATTAAATGCCGAGTTTAGATGGGAGTAGTGATGGTGATTTTTTGTATTTTGCAAAATAGCTGTTGGAAGATGTGTTAAGATATTTTAGACATTAAGTTCTTCCTAAAAGATAGAGTAAGAAACCGCATCTCTCCCATTAAACCCAATTTTTGCTAAATTTACTATGAAGTGTCTTTTCAGACCATCTCGTATACAATCCCTTTACCATTTACGAAGAACACATGTTTGTAAGAACGAGAAGATATCTGTTGATTTTAAAATGTCTTCGAAATCATATCTCTGCCTCCTTTTTAAAAGTCTAGACATATCTAAATCTTAGAGCTTGTTTGAAAGTTTGTTACATGAAATAAATAAGTGTCTTATTGTGTATTAAAAACTCAGCGCTTCTAATTTTTACAAAAAATGCTTTTAAGCTGTCAGATAAAGACAATTTATTGCCAATGATAGGATGAGAATATACACTTTAGAAAGAAATACGTTTCTTGTCTTTACCGGCAAAACCTCTCTTGGCTGTGACTCACTCGGTATCCAATAAGATTTTTCTGTGCCCTCTTAGCTCAAAAGGAGGACATTCACGCTTTATAAACTGTAACTCCCTTTGTTTAAGAGAGACTCTAGAGAATTTTTGAGTTGGAGTCCGCGCATCGTACGGCCAAATTAAGTTTCCTTGTGGAAGTTCCTGAAGCGAGATTTAGTTTCTTTGCAACAAGGGTGTGTTGTGTCGGTTATCAACCTTTTCAGTGTTAGTTCACTTCTTCATGCGAAACTCGTCGTATAGTTTACTTGATCTTATCCGACCGGGGACTGCTACACAACTTACCGTTTTCTTGATCATAGGAAAGGATTGTTATCCGAGAGCAGCAACTCGTTTGGAGAATCCATATTACGGAGAAGTTTATCTTAAAGAGATTCCCGCTATCAAATGCTGTTTACAGGAAGGTCAACGTAAACCATCCATCGGACCGATACACATTATTAAATTTAGAGTTTCAGCCATTTGAAGCGCTAGAAATTGCCTTTAAGAAATCCAGAGGTACAGTGCACAGGTATTCTATTTATTTTATTAACCTCGCATAAGAAGTAATCTTTCAATCGCAGGCTGGACATCTCCACTCGTGTGGAAATATTCATAGAGTTGAAAAGCTAAAGTGTATGTGTGCAATCGTAAATGAGTTCTCAGTGTGATTCTGTTCTACTAAATGAGGCGATAGAATACCTATCAAGGCCGCCTCGACACCGGATAAATTTAGTTAAGTTAAAACGATTGCTCTTGGTTTACTAACAAATTATTTCCAAGAACGATCTTTGGATTACAAAACCTGAAACAATAAGTTCATTCTATTATTGATTTATAAGTAAATCCTCCGTCTTGTTAGAACGCAGATGCCTTCATCGGATATTGTTAATCATTAACCACTATTCTAATTTATGTTGTGTTAACTAAATATATTAGATTATAGAGTTCTAAATTATCCTGCAAACTAAATTATGCAAGTATTAAACTAGATTTGTTTCACAATTTCATGTGCATAATTAATGTTTCATAGAGAAGGCTGGACTGCAACTCTTAGGTAATATTACGGAGACCAAAAAGAAAAGCCAAGGTTGCGAAAGAATACACAACGATGCAATCCTTATATACTTTGGGGTAGCAAGGAGAGAAAAGGCTCAAGCTCGTGTTGCTTGTCTCATTCATAAAGACCAAGCAGATTTTGTGAGAAATTTGTCGTTTATAAACGAAAGGATTCTGTCACAATTGAAAAAA